>PVLD010005899.1:0-106492 GCA_004027595.1 Dinomys branickii | reverse complement strand
AGAGGATCAACTGTCTGACTAAATTTGCATGTCTGTATATGGGTCCATACATCTACAATTCGAAGATATCAATGGATAAAGCAACAACTACTGTTGAGACCATATCACGTTGTCTATAGATTAGTTGTGATTGTACTATTTTCTATGATAATGGGTGTCTGTTTGTCAATATGTTTTTGTACTTTTATGTTTCTAAAATTAAAAAAAAAAAGAAAAAAAAAAAGACTGTGGCCTTGAAATGGCTTGAGAAACTTCTAGAACCCAGAGGTGTGAAGTAACCTAAAACACCATGGTCACTGTGACCAGTTGCCCCTGTGACAGCTGCTCTTGCCCTGGAACAGGTCCGCATGCTGCTGGAGCACCTGTACTTTCTTAAAAGCCACAGAAAGATCAATGAGTGTGTTGGTCCTTATGATTTTTCACTACCCCTTTCCTTCCACTCCACAGGCCCCATATGTGCTGAGAAATGAGGGTCTCCGCATTAGCCGTGGAGAGCAGGGAACCATCACCACCCAGCTGCTTGACATCCGGGATGATGACAACCCACAAGATGTGGTGGTGGAAGTGCTTGATTCTCCACACCATGGCCAGTTGCTGAAAACGTTTCAGTCCCCTGCAGCCTCCATCTCTCAGTTCCAGCTAGACGAGCTCTCCAGGGGCCTTCTCTTCTATGCTCATGATGGTTCTGATAGCACAGCCGATGTCATAGTCTTCCAGGCCAGTGATGGACACTCCTTCCAAAATATACTGTTCCATGTGATGATTGGGCCCAAGGTAAGTGTCATTTTCTAAGTCAGTTTCCTGGCATTGTTGGCTGGCTCAGAGGCCCAAGGGAGATTTTCAAGGGTGAGTTCTCAAGATTAAAGAACACATGTGTCCAAGACATCAGCAATAACAGCAGGCAGCATAAGTAGGTCAGAGCACAAGAGCACAAGAGCTTTCTACTCCACAGGCCTCATATGTGCTGAGAAGTGGGGGTCTCCATATTAGAGGTGGAGAGCAAGGAACAATTAGCACCCAGCTGCTTGACATCCAGGATGATGACAACCCACAAGATGTGGTGGTGGAAATGCTTGATTCTTCATACCATGGCCAGTTGCTCCAAATGCTTTGGTCCCCTGCATCCTGTCTTTATTGTATGATTCTTATACAAGTTGCTGTCTCATATTTACATTCTCACATAATGCCATAACCAGCGCATGCCTTTTTACCTGTGCTAAGTCTTGGTTACATAACTGTATTTCACTGTCCTAGACAAGTGGAGGTCACAGCCTCAGGTGTCCTTAGATGCCCCTGAGCTTTTAAGGAGTTTTAGTGGTTCCCCACAGGCACCTAGGTGTCAAGTTTTTAAGTATCTATTATACAAGGGGCAATCTCTCTCTCTCTTTCTCTCTCTCTCTCTCTCTCTTTCTCTCTGAGCCACCTTCATCTGAAAGACCTTTCCATTAATAAAAGGACAATTCTGAACCCATTTTCTTTACTTACTTCCATAAATCTGTTACAACCCACTCATACTTCTGTTTCCTGCCTGAACATGATCAAGGTACTTCTGTTTTTTTCTGTCCTCCTAACAGAGCTCATGAAATGAGGTCATCTTAATGAATGAAAGGGTTTAAGCTCAGCTATCTTCTTAGCCCAGCTGAAGTGGGGCGAGGCATTCCCTTTTGGCAATCATGGGGTCTTTGGTAGAGGGGCTGAAAGCAGGTTTCTTCTTCTGAATTATTGATGCACCATCTTCTGATGTTCTTTCTCTATCCACTAGCACCTGCACTATTTGCATAATATTTATTTAATATTTTTCTTTGAATCAACTTTTTATTGTAGTCTCATCCTAACAAACAATACTTATGAAACCATAGGCTTGATGTAGGGTCACATTTTTCTGAAATATGAAAATGAATGCATCACCATCTGTAACATTTTATCTGTGTGCTATATAAAATAGAGGTGAGCACGACCAATGAGATGGTGATCACACTTTGGGAAGTACTGAGCTGATCGGTGCTGGTGTACAGTCCCACTGAAAAACCCCCAGAACTTATTGATACTTTGCTAAAAGCCCTTTTCTCAATTATGTCAAGAATCACTCTTTCCCATGGTCATACGTTGGAAACTTACATAAAAAAAAACAACAGCTTTTCATTCCCGGTAGCATTACCTATGGGGATGTCATTAACAGTCACCTAGCAAAACTGATATACTGAGGAGAGTTTAAAATCACTTGTCACTGTCTCACCAATAATCACCAGAATTTGTGATTGGTCCTCTGGAAGTGGAATAGCCATCTCTAATATGGTCTGCTAACTAGTTTCTCCATTTCTTGTATCATTATTTTCAGCAATTGGAAACAGGGATAGTGGCGTGAAAGAAATGGAATTGCAGGAAGACTGATTATGAGAGTGAGCTGGCAGATGTCCACCTTGTAGCAAACCCTAATTCTCACACTTGCATAATCGCTCCAGGAGATGAGGTTTAGGTCTAGGGAGATGAAGGCTAGAAAGATGCAGATAGTTTTTTTTCTTCCTTCTTAGTTTCTTTCCAAGGGTTGTACAGGACTTCAGTGCAACCCTGCCAGCTTATTGGGTTTCAGTCTCCACGCTAGGAACTGAGTTCAGGGCATAGGCACATCGGTATGGAATAGCTAAACATTACACGGTCACCTAGCATTTCAGCTGCTTTAACTGCTGAAACAAAGAAAAATAGAATTTTAAAGCCTGAATGAGATACATTGCACAGAGCTTGGAATTCTTACCATACCACCTACAAGTCATGAAGGGTTTACTGAGTGGGCAGTTCCTAAGAGTGATTTTAAGGTGCCCCTCTTCCTTGCCCTTTCCCCCATCCCACTGTCTCCTCCAGTGCTATGGTTACCAACCCATGAGATGACCCATACATGGACTGGAGTCATAAACCCAATGACCAGAGCCTCCAATCCGTCAAGAAGTGCTAGTAATAAATTTGACTCTAATACCGACCATTTTATACAAGTATACGCTATTTTTTTTCTGGAATTCAAAATACTAGCTCTTCTACCTGTTCTCTTGATCTTCACAGTATCTTAATAGAGAAGGTTAGTATAGAAGCTATATGACCTCATTCCTTTTAAAGGAAATTCTGTGACTGGAAGTTTGTTTTGTTTTTCACATTTATTGGACACTAAAGCTTGAGGTGAATGATTCTTTTTGATCTTTATAATCATTCCATGATGTTTGTATTATTGTCTTCAGTTTTCCAAAAGAGGAAACTAAGGAAAAGAAGAGGTTTCAAAACAGTCATTTTCATAAAGGTATTTAGAGCTAGAGCTGTGGTTTTATTTCGAGTGTATCTGGCTTCTACGTTTAACCAGAAGACTCTTCTCATTCTGGGCTATATTTTTCATTAATTTGGTGATATGCATTCTTATCCCATTAATGCATAAAATGAAGATAATAATTTAGTCCTTTTAACAGTGTCCTAGACAAGCAAGAGAGGCCCCTGTCTTCTGGAGTCCTTTATTTGAACTCCTACAGCTTGTTCCAAGCGAGGGTGTGTACCGCTATAAGTCTACTGCAGCCAGGAAGGAAAAGCGGTCTCCGTCGTTACAGTGTCCGATAGATGCAGAGGCAGACGTGACTGGTTTCACTGAACTCACTATTTCTGAAGATAGCTTGAGATTCCTAAGCCTGGGGCTACCTGTGTGTATGAAATTTGGAGAAGGCTGCCTACAGACTGATACCTAGTTGGTGGCTCAGATGGGACGGCTGATGGATTTCGATTTCATTCATACTAACTGAAAGCACACATTTAATATTGCACAGCAGAAAACTCAGCTTATTTTTCTGATAGAAAGGAACAGAAAAAGGAAACATTGTGAGAGGAGGGATATTGGAGTTTTACCCCTGTGCAGGGCAGAGGGAAGAGTTTCCGAGTGTGTGTGTTGGATAGGCTGCAGGGGGATGGATGTGAGTGCTCCATGATCCCGTGGCCCCTGAGAAGCACCCAGGGCACCTCCACTGATGCTGGGGTGGCTCAGCAGGGACTGAGCAGAGGGACTGTCCATTTACTTTGTTTTTCCAGTTATAATCACTGTCTTCAAACGTGTCCTGGCAGCGAGTAAACTTGGCTGCCAGTTCCAGGCTTATGCTAAGCTACTGAGGAGAAAATCGAACCAGGATTGATGTTGAGACATGTTCTGTTGGGAGCAGGAGGCAACAGAAAAAAGAAGATTAAAAAGTAATAATGTGCTGCTGAGTAAGCTTTCATTAATTGGGTGGACTACTGAACCCCAGTCTACTATGATGTGATTCTAAAGCAATTCAGCATCTAATAAGAGCTAAGATGTGGGCCGGGGAAGCCACATTTTAGGGGCTGGGCTTCCCACCACATTTCAGGGGCTGGGCTTCTCACCATTTCAGTGATGGGCTTCTCTCCACTGCCAGGCTTTCAAGGAATTACCTGCTTTCTGTTAATTAACGTGCCTCTGAAGACCATGCCTTTTCCCACTTTAGAAATAAATCTGATGATATTTCTGACCTCTTGGGTTGTTGTTTGAACAGCTATTTTCTGCAGCTGGGTAATGCTATAATGTGACAAGCTCGCAAGTGTCACACTATGAGCTGAATGGGACATTCCACTGTTCAGAGTCCTTTCTGATTGTGGTAATGTTCATGTACAATGGAATTTAAACTCTATTGTGTTTTCCCTCGATTTCCTTGATGTCAGCCTCTCATTGGCAGTTTTACAGGGATATAATTAGTTTGGTAATAATGACATTTATGAGAATTACAAATATCAGTGGTACAAAAATGTTTATTTTTGTGAAAGAGTCTATCCATTTCACAAATAAATAAATCCTTCCCTCACATCAGGAGTTTCACCTTTGGGAAATTTGCTTAGTGGTTACTTTTGTTGCTGGGACAAAATACCTGATGCCCAAAATTAAAGAAGGAAAGGTTTATTTCGCTCACAGTCCGTTGAGGTTTCAGTTGATACTTGACTCCATGGCAGAGTGGCACGTCATGGAGGTGGAAAACAGCAAAAGCAACAAGAGCAAAGAAGGGAAGAGCAGCAGCAGAGAGCAGGCAGCCTCCTTCCCTCCCTTACATTGTACGCAGGCTGCCCGCCCCAGGGCAGGAGTAGCACTCACACCCATAATCATAGCATTGGACATGGATCAGTCAAAAACTCTAGAAACCCACCCCATGACTGCATGAGGCTTTGGGGGGACATCTAGACATAAACCATAACATTTAGCTTGTTCAATTCACTGATATCTCAGTTGAATTCTATGTGGAGCAAAGGGTCTAGATTCCTTACCTGAAGCAGCAAGCTTCTGAGGCTCATACACACATTAACAAACACAAAAGATTCCAAATATCACCCCCTTTCTTCCTACTGATAAATTTCTTCTCACTACACTGGATGTTCTTTCCCTAAAGTCTACAATGTCCCACAAGAGTAAATTTTCAAAGTATAGTATAAATAGGCTCTTACCAATTAAGGAATCTTATTACAGAGTAAGAATATGGTGGGGTTGCTTTTGTATCCAACAACGGTGTGCTCATTTTCTGAATAGTGAAGTTTTAAAAACTTTTACCTTGGCTATTTTAGTCTGGGATTTGGATACTAGTCCAGAGCTAAAGTTTCATCATTTATGGCCCAACTTGTCATTTGGGGGAGGTGGATATTCATTTTATTTGTGAGATTCTTTCTCCAAGGAATAGAGGCTCTTCTAGTTTACAGTGTTAATATTTTTACTTTTAATACAATATGTAATGGCTAAACTCTATTACCAACATTTCTGTATGCCTATTGTGCTATGAAATGAATTAGAAAAACTATTTAATTTAAAGCACTGTTTTAATCATGTTCTCCATTTTACTTGTTGGGATTTCATTGCCTGCTAATGTACCCTGGAGGACATATAAAACATCACTGGGCAGGAGATTGTTCAAATAGTAATATAGTTAATTTCTTAAGTTGACAAGGAAATATGGAGGGGAAAAACTATTAGGAGATTTTAAAAATACCAAAATGTCAGAACTATTGGGAGGGATCAGATTAAAGTTCGGCTTTTAGAATACTTTAGCTCTACCAAAGATGGTGTATACCCTTCTATGTTTTCCGGAACATTCCTATATTCTCCCCACCGCAACATGAAAAGAACATCATCTTTTTATGTACTTTATTGATGTGGGTTAATGTGTACAAAGCTGCTCATACTTCACATGACAAATCAGTGAGTTCGGAAATATGTACACGCCTATAATACCGTCACTTCAAAGTCATGGGTACCATCATCTCTCAAAACTTCACCCAGTGCCTCTGATGTTGTTCTCTTTACGGTAGGATCAGTAAACGAGGTCCTCCTCTTGGCAAACCATATAGTGTTAGCCGTAGATACTATGCTGTGTCGATTTCCAGAGTTTATGTTGAAGAACTGAGGCTGTATCTTCTGCCTAGCATCTCATCTCTCGTACCCCCTGCCAGTTACCATTCTACGCTATGGTTCCATGACTCTGACTATTTTGGATTCCACCTATAAGCCGGATCATGCAGTTTTTGTCTGACAAAAACTAAGTAATAAGCTGTGGCTGCCTTATTTCACTTTGCTGAATGTCCTCCAGCTCCATCCATGTTGTCTCAAATGCATGACTTCTTTCTGTTTTAAAGGCTGAACAGTATTCTGCTTTCCTTTGTGATCTGACGTTTCTTCTAGTGCTTTATATAAATTCCTTTCTTTTTCTCTTTCGAATATCTATTACAGGTTTTTTATGATCACTGTGAGGTTTACATAAAATATAGTTACATTTAACTACTAATTTCTATTGTTTCATTGAAAGGAACAGTTAATGCCTAATTTTTTGATCAATCTTTCATGCCTATATCTGGTAATCTGAACAACTACTTTTAAGGTAACAATATGCAATATAATAAGCATTGTTATTTTCCTATCATCTTGTTTTGAAATTTTGTATCATTTTTGTTTTTTATTTTCTCACAAAGAAACTTTAAAGAAATAAAATAAAATATGGTTAAAGTAGTCCATTTTAAGCTATAAAACAGTCCTACCTGAAACACTGACCTTCTACTTCTCCCTGCCTTTCACTATTTCATCTTAAGTCACAGTTTATCTCTCTTTCTATCATGAATACATTAGCATATTCCTATAGCTATACTTACGTTTAATATTTTCTTTTAACTTTTACACTAGAGCAGTGATCATGAAACTTTTAGAGCTTTCAGTGGTACAAACACCCCATTGTAATAGGTTCACCAGCACTGCTCTAGATTCATAGTACTGAATATAATGAAATGCTATGTAAATAGTAGCAGTATTGTATAGGGAGTAATAAGTGGGGAGAGAAGTTTACATCTTCAGAATAGACAGAATCTTTTCCTGAAAATTTTTGGTTTACATTCGGCTAGACTGATGGATGCGAGACCTGTGGATACAGATGGCCAACTGTACTTTTCTCTGGCAGTGAGCTTTCTACTGTTGTATGTCTTGAAATTGTTAATTAGTGACCTTCCATTTCAACTGGAAGACCTCTAGTATTTCTTGAGAGGCAAGCCTTTTGTTTCTGTGGGAAAGTTTTGATCTCCTCTTCATTTCTGAATGACAGCTTTGCTAGTAAATCAATCCTGATGGGTAGCATTTTGACTATTTTGTTCTGCTCTCTTAGCCTACATGGCTTCTGCTAAGTTATCTACTTATAGTAATAAGGGGTTTCCTTGTATTTGATGGGTTACATTCATCTTGCTACTTTCAAAATTGTCTGTAATCAACTTGAAAATTTGACTTTAATGTACCTCCATGAAGACATATTTATGACCAACCTGCAGTTATTTTTGCTTCAGTGACCTGGATATTTGTTTCTCTCCCTAGATTTGGAAAGTTTTTGTCTTTATTTCTTCAAATACCCTTTTTGCTCTTCTGTTTCTCTGACTTAGTAATTTCAAATGCTGTCTCTGCAGCCTCACTGAGTCTCTTGTCTCTTGATGGAGTCTGCTGTGGGAGCTCTATGAAAAGTATTCATGTTAATCATTTCATCCTTTTTTTTAAATACAGGAGGAAAACATTAGCAAACAGGCATCCATTTACAAAATAGCATGAGAACAACACAAACAATACAGAATTACAGAAAAAGTGGTAGGAAATTAACAACAAATGGTTGTTGTATTACATATTGATATCTTCAAAGTGGTTTCTCAGGAAAAAAAATAGAGACATGTAATAATGATCAAAGAAGTAACCATTAACTTTTCCTTTCAGTAAAGCAACAGAAGACAGCAGTACAGCTGTTAGCTATCCTGTATATACACACATACATAATTTCCCCTTCTTTCCTTTCTGCTTTCCCACACCCCAGTTACCCCTTACTTTTGAGCATTTTCCTTTCATTTCACAATGTCTATCATACCTCCTAGTTTTATTCACTCTTTCAGGTTCTTACACTAGTGAGACAATACATTGCTTACACATGGTGGTCTGATTTATTTCACTTATGAGTATGGTCTCTAGTTGTGGCCATTTACCTATAAAAGCCTCGAGTTTATCTTTTTTATAGCTGAGTGATACTCCATTATATAAAAGTACCACAATTTTTTTTATCCAATCCTCAGTGGATGGACATTTGCATTGCTTCCACAATTTACCAATTACAAATTGTGCCGCTATGAACATGCATGCACATATATCTCTGTGATATGATGTTTTCAGATCTTCTGAGAGAATACCCAGAAGGGGAATACCTGGGTTGAATGGGACCTCTACATCTAGTTTGCTGAGGAATCTCCAAACTGATTTCCACAGTGGTTTCACCAGTCTGCATTCCCACCAGCAGTGGAAAAGAGCTCCCATTTCTCCACAGCCTTGCCAGCATTTGTTATTGGTTGATTTCTTAATGCTCGCCATTCTTACTGGGGTAAAGTGAAATCTCAGTGTTGTTTTAATATGCATTTCTTGAATGGCTAATGATGTTGAACATTTTTTCATGTATTTATTTGCCATTTGTATTTCTTTATCTGGGAAATGTGTATTCATCTCAGCTGCCCATTTTCAGAATGAGTCGTTGAACTTGAAGGGGCTGATGTTTTTTAATTCCTTATATGTTCTAGATAGGAGACCTTTGCCAAAGGGGCAGTCAGCTAGAATTTTTTCCCAATTTCTGGGTTTTCTTTTTACTCTGCTGGTGATTTCTCTAAATTTGCAGAGACTTTTCAGTGGGATGAGACCCCAGTTGTTGATTCTTTGAAGTACTTCACGGGCAGTTTGGTTTTTGTTCATGAACTCTCTGCCTACCCCTATGTCTTCAAGGTTTTTACCTACTTTTTCTTCCAATAGATTTAGTGTTTCTGTTTTAATATTTAGATCTGTGATGCATTTTGACTTGAGTTTGGTGCATGTTGATAGACTTGGGTCTATTTTCAGTGTTTGGGAGGTGGTAAACCAATTTTCCCAGCACCCTTTATTAAAGAGACTATCTTTCTTCCAGTGAGTTTGTTTGGCCCCTTTATCAAAGATTAGGTGGCTGAATGTGTTTGTTGTTGTATCTATGTCTTCCACTCTGTTCCATTGATCTTCTGGTCTGTATTTTAGTCAGTACCAGGTTGATTTTATTACAGTAGCTTTGTAGTACAATTTCAGATCAGGGATTGTAATTCCACCTGATTTGTCCTTGTTGCCCAGGATTGCTTTTGCTTTTCTGGGTCACTTCTAGTTCCAGATGAATTTAAGGAATGTTTTCTCTAGATTTGTGAGATATGCTAATGGTAGTTTAATGGAAATTGCATTGAATCTGTACAGCAGTTTTGGGACTACGGCCATTTTCACAAAGTTGGTTCATCCTATCTATGAGCAAGGAATGTTTTTCCATTTATTGAAATCCTCTTTGACCTATTTTTTCAGAGCACTGCGGTTTTCACTGAATACATCTTTTACTTTTTTGTTAGATTGATTCCTAAATATTTCAATTTCTTGGATGCTATTGTGAAAGGTATGGTTTCCTTAATTTTTCTCAATCTGTTTGTTGTTTATGTATAGGAATGTTACTGATTTTTGGGTGTTGACTTTGTATCCAGCTCCACTGCTGAATTTGTTGATTAATTCAAGGAGTCTTCTGGTGGCGTTTCTGGGGTCTTCCACACAAAGTATCATGTCATCTGCAAATAGTGATAGTTTTACTTCTTCCTTTCCTATCCTTGTTCTTTTATTTCTCTCTCTTGTCTAATTGCTCTGGCTAATGCTTCCAGAACTATGTTGAAAAGGAGTGATGACAGCAGACTTCCTGGTCTTGTTCCTGATTTTAAAGTAAAAGCTTTCAGTTTTTGTCCATTTAGTATGATATTGGCTGTTGGTTTGTCATAGATGGCTTTGATCAGGTTGAGGTAAGGACCATCTATTCCAATTTTCTGTAGTTTTTTTAAATCATGAATGCATGTTGGACTTCTTTGAAAGCTTTTTCTGCATCTATTGAGATGACCTTATGGTTTTTGTCTTTGGCTCTATTAATATGGTATATAACATTAATTGATTTGCAAATATTGGACCATCCCTACATTCCAGGAATGAATCTGGGAATGGTTGTGCTATATGATTATTTTTTTCTTGATGATTTGCTTCATTCTATTTGCTAGTGTTTTATTGAGTATCTTTGCATCTATATTCCTTAGGGAAATTGGTCTGTAGTTCTCTTTCTTGGTTGGGTCTTTCTCTGTATTTGGTATCAGTATAATACTTGCCTCCAAAAATGAGTTAGGGATAATTGCTTCCTTTTCAATTTCATTTAAGAGTTTTAGGAGTGTTGGTGTTAAGTCTTCTTTGAATTTCTTGTAGAATTCTATTGTGAATCCCTCAGGACCTGGGCTTTTGTTTGTCGGTAAGTTTTTAATCACATTTTCAATCTCATTAATTGATATTGGGTTGTTTAGGATTTTTATATCTTCTTGAGTCAACTTTGGACATTCGTAAATTAGTCCTGATGGGTATCTGTGCTGATGGATATTCTGATGGTATATCTAGGAATCTGTCCATTTCTTCCGAGTTTTCTATCCTATGGGAGTAAAGATTTTGAAAGGAGGCCTTAACGACCTTCTCAATTTCTGTAGAATCCTTTTCATTCCTTATTGCATGAATTTGAGCTCTTTCCTGTCTTTTTTTTTATAAGGTTGGCTAGGAGTTTGTTAATTTTTTATTCTTTCAAAGAACCAACTCTTTGATTCATTTATTTTTTGTAGGGTTTTCTTCATTTCAGTTGCATTAATTTCTGCCATGATCTTTGAGATCTCCTTCTTTCTTTGGGCTTTGGGCTTGACTTGTTCTTCTTTTGCTAAAAGTTTGAGGTACAGCATTAGGCTATTTATTTCTTCTGTTTCTGTTTTCCTTATGTTGTGTGAGTTCACCACTATAAATTTCCCTCTTAGGACTTCTTTCATTGCATCCCACAGTTTCCGGTAAGTTTTTATCTACATTCTTGTTTCTTTGTAGGTATTTTTTAATTTCTTCTTTAATTTCTTCTGTGACCCATTGGTTGTTCAGGAGGTTGCTGTTTATTTATTTATTTTTTTTATTTTAAAAGTAAAAGAACAAAAACACTAACAAACATACACACAGTAGCACAAGAACAGTACGAAAACCGAACTACAGATAAGGTGGCAGGGGATCAACAATGGCTGTTACTACATGTTGGTAGCTTCAAAGTGTATACTCAGGACAATACAAATAGACATACAAGATTGATCAAACAATTAATCACCGATTGTTTCCCACATCAAAATGACATGAGACAATAGTGCAACCATGTCAGCCATCCTGCACATACATACATACCTACACAGCTATCCCCCTCTTCCTCCTCTCCTTCCCTTCATCCCGATTGCTCTCTAACTTTGAGCAGTCTCCCTTCATACTTCCCAGTCTATATTCTCACCTCCAGGTTCCTACACTAATGATGCTATATGCTGTTTGCACATGCACATCTGGTTTACCTCACTTATGAGTATGGTCTCTTTTTTTTATGACACTTCTATTTTAAAAGTAAAAGAACAAAAACATATTAACAAACAGACACAAAGTAGCACAAGAATAGTATGATCAAAACTGAATTACAGACAAGGTGACAGGGAATGAACAATGGCTGTTGCATTACATATTGATAACTTCAAAGTGTATACTCAGGAAAACAGATATAGACATGAAAAATTGATCAAACAAATAATCATTAACTATTCCTTACAATAAAGTGACCTAAGTCAGTAGTACAACTATGTTAGCTATGCTGCATATACATACATGCCTACATACATACATACATACATACATAATTATCCCTTCCTTTTCTTTTTTTTATATAATTTTTTTAAGTGTAAAAGTAAAAGAACAACATCAACAAAAAAGAGGAAAGCATTAACAAAGAGACACAAAGTAGCACAATAACAGTATAATCAAAATTGAATTATCGACAAAGCAACAGGAAACCAACAATAGTTGTTGCATTGCATATTGATAACTTCAAAGTGTATGCTCAGGAAAACACATATAGACATACAAGATTGATCAAACAACCAGTCATCAACTATTCCTTACCATAATGTGACACAAGACAATAGTGGAACCATGTTAGCCATCCTGCACATATGTACATACATACATACATACATATTTGCCTCTTCCTTTTCTCCTTTCCCTCATCCCATCTGTTCTTTACTTTTGAACAGATTTCCTTCAAGCCTCTTAGTTTATATTCCCACCCTGAGGTTCTTACACCAGTGACACAATACGTTGCTTGCACATGTACCTCTGATTTATTTCACTTATGAGTATGGTTTCCAGTTTTGACCATTTGACTACAAAGTCCCCAAAACTGTCCCTCTTTATAGTTGAGTAATATTCCATTATATAAAAATGCCACAGTTTTTTAATCCAGTCCTCTGTGGATGGACATTTGGGTTGCTTCCACAATTTAGCTATCACAAATTGCGCTGCTATAAACATGGGTGCACATATATCACAGTGATATGATGTTTTCAGATCTTCTGGGAAAATACCCAGAAGGGGAATAGCTGGTTTGAGTGGAACCTCTAGACCTAGTTTGCTGAGAAATCTCCAAACTATCTCCACAGTGGTTTCACCAGTCTGCAATCCCACCAGCAGTGCAGTACAGTCCCTATTTCTCTACAGCCTTGCCAGCATTTGTTATTGGATGATTTCTTAACACTGGCCAATGTTACTGGGGTGAGATGAAATCTCAATGTTGTTTTTATTTGCATTTCTCGAATGACTAAAGATATAGGACATTTTCTCATATATTTATTTGCCATTTGTACTTCTTTGTCTGAGAACTGTGTATTCATATCTCAGATGCCCATTTCTGGATTGGGTCGTTGAATTTGCACAGGTACATGTATTTTAATTCTTTGTATGTTCTAGATAGAAGACCTTTGTCTGAGGGACAGCAAGCTAGGATTTTTTCCCAATTTGTGGGTTTTCTTCTTACTTTCCTGGTGATTTCTTTAGATGTGCAAAAACTTTTCAGTAGGATGAGGTCCCAATTATTGATTCTTTGAAGTGTTTCCCTTGCAGTTCCATTTTTGTTCATGAACTCTCTGCCAGCTCCTATGTCTTCAAGATTTTTACCTACTTTCTCCTCCAATAGATTTAGAGTTTCTATTTTAATGTTGAGGTCTGTGATCCATTTTGACCTGAGTTTGGTGCATGATGATAGACTTGGGTCTATTTTCAGTTTTCGGCAAGAGGCAAGCCAGTTTTTCCAGCACCATTTATTAAACAGGCCTTCTTTTTTCCAGTGGGTTTGGTTGACCCCTTTGTCAAATATTAGGTAGCTGAGTGGGTTTTTCATTGTGGCTGCATCTTCCAGTCTGTTCCATTGATCCTCAGGTCTGTTTTTTAGCCAGTACCAGGTTGATTTTATTACAGTAGCTTTGTAGTATAATTTGAGGTCAGGGATTGTGATTCCACCTGAGTTGTCCTTATTGCCCAGGATTGCTTTTGCTATTCTGGGTCTCTTCTGGTTCCAGATGTATTTGAGGCGTATTTTCTCTAAATCTGTGAGGTATGGTGATGGTAGTTTAATGGGAATTGCATTGAATCTGTACAACAGTTTTGGTAGTATGGCCATGTTCACAATGTTGGTTCTTCCTAACCATGAGCAGGGGATGTTTTCCCATTTATTGAAATCCTCTTTGATCTGTTTTTTCAGAGTACTGTAGTTTTCACTGAATAAATCGTTTACATTCTTTGTTAGATTGATTCCTAAATATTTCAGTTTCTTGGATGCTATTGTAAAAGGTATGGTTTCCTCAATTTCTCTCTCAGTCTGTTTGTTGTTCGTGTATAGGAATGCTATTGATTTTTGGGTGTCGACTTTGTATCCAGTTACTCTGCTGAATTTGTCAGTTAATTCCAGGAGTTTTCTTGTGGAGTTTTTGGGGTCCTCCACATAAAGTATCATGTCATCTGCCAATAGTGATAGTTTTACTTCTTCCTTTCCTATCCTTATTCTTTTATTTCTCTCTTTTGTCTGATTGCTCTGCCTAATGCTTCCAGAACTATGTTGAATAGGAGTGGTGACAATGGACATCCTTGTCTTGTTCCTGACTTTAAAGTGAAAGCTTTCAGCGTTTGTTCATTTAGTATAATGTTGGCTGTTGGTTTGTCACAGATGGCTTTGATCAGATTGAGGTAGAAGCCTTCTATTCCTATTTTTTCTAGAGTTTTTAACATGAATGCGTGTTGGATTTTATTGAAAGCTTTTGCTGCATCTATTGAGATGATCATGTGGTTTTTGTCTTTGGCTGTATTGATATGATGTATTACAGTAATTGATTTGCGAATATTGAACCATCCCTGCGTTCCTGGAATAAATCCAACCTGGTCATGGTGTATAATTTTCCTTATGATTCGCTGCATTCTATTTGCTAGTATTTTGTTGAGTATCTTTGCATCTAGGTTCTTAGGGAGATTGGCCTATAGTTTTCTTTCTTAGTTGGGTCCTTCTCTGGTTTTGGTATCAGTGTAATACTTGCCTCCAGAAATGAGTTGGAGAGAATTGCTTTCTTTCAATTTCATTGAAGAGTTTGAGAAGTGCTCGCATTAAATCTTCTCCGAATGTTTTATAGAATTCTGCTGTGAATCCATCAGAGCCTGGGCTTTTCTTTGTTGGTAAGTTTTTAATGACATTTGCAATCTCATTAATTGATATTGGGTTGTTCAGGATTTTTGAATCTTCCTGATTCAATTTTGGTAATTTGTATATTTCTAAGAATCTGTCCATTTCTTCTGAATTTTCTATCCTATAGGAGTAAAGATTTTCAATGTAGGTATTAATGATCTTTTGAATTTCTGTGGGATCTGTAGTGATTTCATCCTTTTCATTCCTTAATGCATGAATTTGAGTTCTTTCCTTTCTTTTTTTGATAAGGTTGGCTAGGGGTTTATCAATTTTATTTGTTCTTTCAAAAACCCAACTCTTTGATTCACTTATTTTTTGTACAGTTCTCTTTGTCTCACTTGCATTAATTTCTGGCCTGAGTTTTATAATCTCCTCCCTTCTTTGGGCTTTTGGTCTGGTTTGTTGCTCTTTTTCTAAGAGTTTGAGATGTAGCATTAGGCTATTTATTTGCTCTCTTTCTGTTTTCTTTATATATGAGTTCATCGCTATAAATTTCCCTCTGAGGACTGCTTTCATTGCATCCCACAGATTCTGGTAGGTTGTATTTTCATTTTCATTTGTTTGTAAGTATTTTTTAATTTCTTCTTTAACTTCTTGTGTGACCCACTGGTTATTCAGGAGGTCGTTGTCTAATTTCCAAGTGTTTATGTGGTTTTTGGAGCTCTCTTTGTCATTAATTTCCAATTTCATTGCACTGTGGTCAGATAATATGCATGGGATAATTTCAATTCTTTTGCATTTAAGTAGATATACTCTATGGGCTAGAATGTGGTCAATTTTAGAGAAAGACCCATGTGCAGCTGAGAAGAATGTGTATTCTGATATTGTGGGGTGGAACACTCTGTATACATCTACTAAGTCCATTTGTTCACACTTTTGGTTCAAGTCTGCTATTTCTTTACTGAGTTTTTGTCCCGTTGACCTGTCTCTTTCCGTCAGAGGGGTGTTTAGGTCCCCTATTACAATAGTGTTATTAATTATTTGATTTTTCGTGTCAGCTAAGATTTGGCTTGTAAAATTTGGTGTTCCTTTATTTGGTCCATAAATGTTTAGAATTGTTATCTCTTTCTCTTGCAGCTTTCCCCTAGCTGGTATGTAATGGCCTTCTTTATCTCTTTTGATTGTTTTTGGTTTGAAGTTTACATTGTCTACAAGCATAATAGCTACCCCTGCTTTTTTCTGTGAACCTGTTGCATGGAGAATTGTTTTCCATCCTTTAACTTTCAGCCTGTGGATTTCCTTTTGAAGTAAAATGTGTTTCCTGTATGCAGCATATCGTTGGATTATGTTGCTTAATCCACTCTGCCAATCTTTTTCTTCTGACTGGTGAATTGAGGCCATTTACTTTAATGGTTATAATGGTTATATGTTGGCTTATTCTTGTCATGCTATTTACTTGTTGTTTTCCTACTCTTGCTATCTGTTTACTTGCTTGTTCTGTTTGAGGGTTCATTTCTGTTGTTGGTCTTGAGATTGTGGTCACTGTTTTGTCTGTCTCGAATATCTTTTATTGCTTTTTGCAATGCTGGTTTGGCACTCATGAAGTTATTCAGTTGTTCTTTGTCGTGGAAATATTTTATTTCTCCATTGAATTTGAAGGATAGTTTTGCAGGATTCATCAGTCTAGGTTGGAAGTTGTTTTGTCTCAGAATCTGTATACCTCACTCCAAGCTCTTCTTGATTTCATGGTTTCTGTTGAGAAGTCTGCTGTGATTCTGATGGGCTTTCCTTTATAGGTGATCTGTTTCTTTTCTCTAGCAGCTTTTAATATTCTGTTCTTTTTCTAGATGTCTGAGATCTTGACTATTATATGTCTGTGTGTGGTTTTATTTGGGTTATGGCTCGTTGGGGTTCTGTATGCCTCGATTAACTGTACTTCAGTATCTTTTACCTTGTTTGGGAAATTTTCTGCTATTATTTCAGCAAATATTCTTTTTATATCATTTGTGTTGTCTCCTGCTGTTTCACTGACTCCTATTACTCAGATATTATTTCTTTTTGCCTCATCTTGCAGCTGTTGGATTGATTTTTCCTGGATCCTTGTTGATTTTAAGAGATCCTTTCACAATCACTGGCTGCCATGCTGTCTTCAAGATCTGAAATTCTATCTTCAGCTTTATTCAAGCAGTTTTGCAAGCTTTCAATGGAAGTTTTCATTTCCTGGAAATCTTTGAGTCTGTTTCATGCATTCTAATTCATTCCTCTATTGCTCATGTAACATTTCCACCTGTTGCCTGTGTTCATCTATTTTTTTATCTTTTTCTTCTCTAGATGTGCGGAGCATTTCTTTCATTATTATTGTCATTTCCTTTTTTGCCTGAGAGATTATGTCTGATCTGATCTGTGCTATGGCCTGATGGTATTTTTCTTTACATCCATTGCAATCATTTCAGCAATTTCAGGTGTGCGTTTATGAAGTTCTCCTATGTCAATGTCTCCTGCATTTGTTCTGAGGTGGGTGGAGTTCTGAGATTGCATTTTAGCCCTTCTTGTCATAGTTGGTGCCAGAGGCAGAACACTCAGTCTCCCTCTTCTCTGGCTCTTCAGCAAAGGTCACTAGTGGCCCTAGGTTTCCTGGTGGGCAGATCTGCCCCTCAGTGTCTGCTGAGACGTGCAGCTTAAGCTGGGCTCTTCCAGTACATGGTGAAGTGTACCTAATTCTCCCAGGTCTCAGATGTGAACTATGTTGTCAGGTGATGGCAGCTGGTTTCGACCCCTCGCAGTTTAGGGCAGCTGTATGACCCAGAATACGATTGCACTGGTGGCACAATCCCAAACTTGTGGTTCTGTGACTCCAGAACCAGGCTACAGGCAAAATCCAGACACAAACTACAGGGTCAACAGTTTGTGGACCACCTGATTCTGTGTCCATGCGTGAACCCCAGTGAGAGCAGTTTGTAGGCCTTGTGAGTGAGGATCTCCTGTCTGCCCCAGGTGCACAGATGGTGGTGACTCAGCCAGTAATGACAGGCTCATGAGTTGCCTGCTCTGCCCCTAGGACATAGATGGGAAATAGACCTGGTTCTCTTGGCAGCCTTTAGCTGGGAACCATGCTGTCAGCGGGTCATGGCCCTGTGGCCCACCTGATTCTGCTTTTTAGTCCATGCAGAGAAGCCGGGAGTGGGCCATACCAAGAGCAATTGCAGACAGTCTGTGTGTGTGAGCTCCAAGAGGTCAGGGTACAAAGGAAATCCAGTCCCTAACCACAGTGTCAGCAGCTCTTGAGTGCCTGCACCCATTCCTCACTCAGCAGTGCTGGGCACTCCCAGGGAGGGCCCATGCACAAATCCCAGTGAGAGCAGTTTGCAGGACTTCTGAGTGAGCATCTCCTGTCTGCCCCAGGCTTGTGGAGAGCAGAGCAATCGTTTCATTCTTTAGCTCCAGAATCTGTTTGGTTCTTTTTTAATGTTTTCTATGTTTTTGTTGCTTGAACTTTTCATTTTGTTCATGTATTGCCATCCTGATTTTTGTGTAGTTTTTTATCTGTATTCCCTTGGCTTTCATTGTACTTCCTTGAGATTATTGTTTTTGTGTTCTGTGTCAGGCAATTCACAGATCTCTAACTTTTTCATTTTGTTCCTTTCCCATGTCAAGGAATCAAACCCAGGACCTCACACATGCTAGGCAAGTGGTCTGCTACTGAACTGTACCCGAACTCATAGATCTCTATTTCGGGAGGACCAGACACTGTGGCTTTAGTTTTGTCATTGGCCACTGTCTGGTTTCCTTGACTTTTCTGTATTTTCTTTCAAGGCTTGTGTTGCTCTTTGCATTTGAAGGAGCAGTGACCTCCTCCAGTCACCACAGCTGAAGATTCTGAAGTCCTCTCAGATGTGCTTCTGATATGCATATTCTTTTTGTTCCCTCTTTGGGAGAGGTCTTGAGATTGTGGACTTTCTTTTAAAACTACAAAGCTGAGCTGTGTGCCAAAAGTTTTCCATTTATTTTTCCTGTGGTCATACCCTGATGTGTTCAAGGTTATTTGATATCTGTGTGCTGTCTGAAGGGGTTCACAAGCACTGGCTATGGGGAAGTATGGGTCACTGGCAATAGTAAAGGGGGCGTGATGGGTGTGCCTACTAGCTAATGGAGGTATCTAAGTTGGGGCATCTTCTTGATGAGTTCCATGAACTGGTTAGTAGGAGTTTCGGCTCTTTGTTGAGATCTGCAGGGGTGTTACTGTGAGCTCCCCTCCCTGTGCCTTTTCCTGCTCCTAGCAGTCACCAGACTGTAGAACCAGGCCAGACTCCTCAGTGTTATGCATGGGGCCTGTTGGGCACAGCCCCATGAAGCTGAGGAGTCAGGACACACACTTTTCTCTCACTTTTCCCCTCTAAGGGAATTTGTGGACAAATGGATGTCTTCTAACCCTAAGCTGTGTCTTCTTGAAGGAGAGAGTGACATGAATAAAGTATACTTTTAGTTGTGATCTTCTTCATAGCACCTATTGCCGGATTTCACTTTACCAAGGTGCTGGAACCTTTTGGCTGGAATCCTGGGCTCCCACGAAAATACTGCTGTCTGTATGTGGTTGTTAGCATTGGGGGATGTAGCTCAGTGGTAGAGTGCTTACCTAGCATGTGCAAGGCCCTGGTTTCAGTCAAGTGCAAATCAATCAGTCAATCAGTGAATAAGTAAATAAGTAAGGGTTTTTGTTGGAATTTGCGCTCCTGTTTTGGTGATATTAAAGAATTATACTTCATTGGGTAAATGCTCCTTAAGTATAGAAAGTGATAATTCAGATATGGAGGCATGGATACATTATCCTAAATTAAGTATAAATATTCTAAGCAATTTTTTGAGACAGGACCTTGCTGTGTAGTTCAGGCTGGCCTTGAACTCACAATGTAGTCCAGGATAGCCCCAAACTCACAGGGATCCTCCTGCCTCCACTTTCCACATGCTGTGATTGCAGGCACTCAGCACAATACCCCGTTAAACATAATTATTCTAAAAGCCCCACCTGTGAACAACTTGAATGTTGCAGTGGGCCCCAGGTCACCTTCTCACACACTGACATGCCTGCACCTCTCCTGAGCACTTTTTCAAATTCAGATACTGATTCAGGAAGTCTCTTTTGGAAGATCTGGGGTAGGCCTGAGGTCCCATATATCTCACTGAACTTTTAGGTGCTGCTCTTCTGTAAACACTGAGTTTTGAGTTATCCTGCTTGCTAAATACTTATACTCATGCAGGAGTTTTAGAAAATTGTATTGGTAAAGTTAAGGCAGAGAGGCCCTGGAAAGCCACCTGGGGGACATGCATTCAAATCACACTGTCTGCTTGCTTGGAATATGAAAACCACATTGCCTATTTAGTCCAATAATAAAGTTATTGCTGCATAATTGAGCTCTACAAGTGAAATCAAAGTTGCCTGAGCAGCTGCTATTAGGAAGATTTCTAGCAATTTGGAAACCTGTGCCCAAGTGTATCACGGTGAACAAAATTCTGCTGGAGTTAGAGCCCTTTCTCCTAGGGTTCTGGCAGATTCTACACAACGCTTCTGCCACATGTTTGTTGTTTTTATAAATAATGTACTGTATCTATTGTGAGAGGAGACTGTTCTCGGATTTTTCCCCTGAGAATCAACCAGGTGAGAAGAACCTGTGCCATTGTTCTCTTGGGCTTGTTGTGGCTCAGTTTCTTATTATATGTGCTGAAAATAGCCATGCACACCTTCTAAGAAGTGACACTCTTAAGTACCAAGTGACTGCAAAAGAATGGTTGTCGTCTTTTCCTGAGAGTGGTGTTTGCACTGTTGTTACCAGCTCACTTGAAAGTAGTAACAACACCAATACCAACAATTTAGTAAACCACTCCCTTTTGAAACACGCTGTTTTAAAACAATAGATTCACTGACATTTGGAGTGTGAAAACAAACAACACAAGGCACTGGCATCCTCACTAATCTCATGCTGCAGAAAATGTCAATTAGGAGGCTCAGGAAGAAAGTACACGCCCTGTAAATCGGAGCGGCAGCTCTTTTTAATGACATTAGCTTTAGCAATTGAAATGGTTGCCTCCTTGGGAGCATCCAGGGGGTGATTTCATGCAGCCAGTGACTCCCAGCTGGTGCCGCTTCACTTTCAATTAGCCGCCAAGCCCATCAATTCTGTGTCTGTAGTGTTTGTGGAATCTGTTTCGAATCATTTGTTCCCACTGCCGGTGCTCTCTCAAGGCCTTCATCTTCCCTCCCCTGAGTCAGTGCAAGAACTTGTTTAACAGTTTCTACAGTGGCGCGTTCACCCCAATACTGGTCACCACCTTCCCTTACCCTTGAGCTCTGTCTTTCAGACTGATCATCCCATCTGTCTGATTGTCCCCTTTTTATCCCTGAAGTCTTCTTTCTTCTTTATAGAGTCTGTAAGAAAAGTTGAGTCTCTTAGCATAGATGCTGCCCTTTGCTATCTTTCTTTAAGGCAGCCTCACTTTATCCACACTTTTCCTGGCCCCCTAAGCCCTAGTAGTGCCAAATACTTGGAAATTCTATTAAACACACAGTGTGTTATCTCTCATCTTTGCCTTTGATGAAGCTGGACCCTCTGCTAAAATCTGCTTCATTGCTTCTCTGCTTAGAAAGCCTAATTTTTTTGTGATTCAACGAGGCATTGATTCTTCATTAGGAAAACCCTCTGAGACCTCCTTGCTCTGCTCTCCCATACTCTGTTCAAGCTTCATAGAGCATGTTTAGAAGGAAGCCACCTAGCTACGCTTGTGTTTTTCACCAGACTCTTAAGTTCTGCAGTTGAGATTTGCTTCAGACGCTCTGTGTTTCACCTCTTTAGCAAAGGGGTTGGCATATAGTAAATGCTTAAGCAGTAACTGTGGAGTATGGTAGATCATGAGGACAGAAGGAAAGTAGATGGACAGATGAAAGAAAGCAATAGAGAGACTTGGCCTTCCAAATGCTGTCAGCCAGGTGTGGTGGTGCACACCTGTAATCCCAGCACTGAGGAGGCTGAGAATGGAGGATCTTGCAAGTTTGAGACCAGCCTAGGCTACAAGGTGAGGTCAAGGTCAGCCTGAACTGCATAGTAAGACCCTATCTCAAAAAAAAGAAGAAAAAATGATATAAGCAATTTGTTTATGATAGGTTAAAAGAAAAAGCAGAATATACGCTTGTGTATATTATCTACACACGTAGTTTATAGTGTACGTAAACTATGAATCTCTTTTTTTTAGATGATCTTTTGCAACAACAAGACCTGATAACTTATGTTTTAAAGGATTAATTTTTTCTTACTGGTCTTAATTCTTCACTGTTTCTTTGTTCTAGAATGGCGGAGCTCTTCAGCTCGTGGCTAACTCAATGGTGTGGGTTCCAGAAGGAGGCATGGTGCAGATCACCAACAAAATCTTACAGGCTGAGGCTCCAGGCGCCAGCCCAGACAGTATTGTGTACAATATTACAGAAGGCCACCCCCAATTTGGTAAGTCCTTTTCCTTTGGCACAAATTCTTCTGGGCACTCAGCAGTCTAGGATGTGAGTTTGGACACTGCCATGCAGCAAGACTGCGATTCAAGTGAAATGGGTGTTCTACTTTGTACATCTCTTTAGAAGCAGAGTGACTCTGATACCTATCACTATGTACACTTGCTGCCCAGTGTACTGAATTGGATAAGTTCTTTATGTGTAAGCCCTGCAACTTAAATTTCTCAGTGACTTCATTGTGCACGTGCGATAACAGTAAGCCAGCTCACTAAGAGCTACCTAGCCAAAGGATGTCAGTTTCACTCCACCCCTGCCCTTCTCAGATCATCACCAGAATTCTGCTTAATAAAGTTTTAAAACAAAATTACGTAAGAGTGTTCTTCAGTGATCTCCATCGTTACTTCTAGCAAGAGAGGAGAATGTAATAGCTTGAGAATTCTCCATTTTCATCACCTAGAATTGCTGAATAAAATAGAGCAAAACTGATTAGATGTTCACAGCTGACCTCCCAGGGATAGAGAGAAATCTCCTGGGGCCGTAAGAGGCAACGCCGAGGGCCAGTCTGTGCTGAGCTGGCGGCGCAGCTTCCCTGAACGGGTTATGTGTGTCCCATAACGTGGGGGCTGAGGTAGAGAGGCACCTGGACGACAGGGACTTGGAAGGGAGATCCTGCCTAAAATCAGGACTCTGGAGAGACCTCCCTTCACTTAGAATGGCAGAATAGGGAACATAAAGGTCACCAATATAGGCAGATGTCAGAAAAACCTGCCCTACTTCCCAGGACTCACAGTAGAGCAAAACGTCTGTTGAGAATATGAAACTTCATGCCCCTTTCTCCAGCAGATCCTGTGTTAAATTATACTATGTGTCTTGTTTGAGAGACACAAAGCTGAGACATTCTATGAGCCGTAATCTCAGCTTACAATACCTCTTGGATCCCTTGCAGAAAGTTCGTGGAAACTGCTGCAGGGGACTCACCCTCAACCCAGCCACACAGGGCGCTCACAGATAGAGCCAGTGAAGAGGACTGCAGGGTGTAATTCCACAGAACTGGCCCGCAGGAGGGGTCCATCTGTAGTGCTGGAACCAAAACAAAGGAGAGGGCTGAAACCCCATGACTTTTAAATTAGGAAAGATCTTATTAAAAACTATGAAATAAGTGTCTTTAAATGATTTAAAGATATCACAGAATAAGTTGAAATTGTTAAGAAATTTTATAATGCTGTAAAAAATAAAGTTGTATATATATATACATATATATGTGTATATATATATATATATATATATATACACACATTTATAGTTTGTTTGTTTGTTTGTTTAAATAGAATCTTGCTATGTTGCCTAGGCTGGTCTCAAATTCCTGGCCTCAAGTAATCCTCCTGGCTCAGCCTCCTGAATACTGGGAGTAATACTGGGAGTAAAGGCAGATACTACATTACCTGATTTAGGCTGATTTTTTTTACATGCTTAAATTAATCATTTAAAAATGAAAATTATAATCATTAAAAGTGAAAACTCTCTTGGCACAGTAATGGCACAGAAAAAATAATTTGTTTTTCCTCAGGGCTGTCAGGTTTTTAAAATTATGTATATTCCATAATGAGGAAAACATTAAGTTTAAATAATTTAAAAATAATTCCAGTGTCCAAAAAGATGTTAGGAAGCATAACCTCATCAAAAGTTGATGTTTTAATTATGAAATAGCACAGTTGAGGTATCATTTCTGAGTTGTGTAAAACCTTGAGGAAGGAGAGCACGGGTTCTTTGAGAATTAGGTCAAATAATTTCTTTAACTTTTTGTTGTAAAATGATTTTGGACTTACTTAAAAGTTGTAAAAATAGTGCAGAGAGCAGTTACTGGAACAAAAAGCTGACATTGACTCAGTGCCACTAACAAACCTGACCTCACTCAAATTTGGCCTGATTCAAATTTGACTACTAATACTGTTTTTCTGACCCAATCCAGAATCCCAGATTTCATGTAATAGTCATGTTCCTTGGCCTCCTCCGAGGTGTGATAGTTCTGTGTTTTTGTCTCCATGACATCTTGAAAAGAACTGGTCAGGTATTTGTAGAATACTGCTCAGGTTGGACTCATCTGACAGTTTCTCATTATTAAAGTAAGGATATACTGTTTCTGCTTTCTCAACCTATCATACTGAGAGTAGAAAGAGCTGTCACTGTGTCTTATTATTGGTTCCATTGACTTGGATCACTTGGTTAAAATAATACCTGCCAGGTATCTCCACTTTAAATTTACTGTTTTCCTATTTGTAATTAATATCCTATTCTTACTGTACTTTCAAGTACTGACTGTAAGTTCAATAACTTTTAAGTTCTTTTCATCTCTAAAAATCTGACTCTTGTGATATATTAAATTCTCTACCTTTATCTTGAGTACTAACAGACAAAAATCAAGCTCCATATTTCATAGAGATAGCTCAGTATTTCATTAAATATTGAACAGAACAATGCTGAATTAAATGGTTTTTAAGCAGAGAGAAGCTTGCAGGTTCAGTTTAATAAATGCCATGTGGGCTTTATTGTGACCCTTTCCTAATAAAACTCTCTTAATTAACTTCTTATGAACACAGTCTTCTATACCCAGATCTCCCTATTAGTAATAATCAAATCATGTCACCCTTGGGAACCACTCAAGAGTGAATGAGGCGATGGGAAGTAGAGGCCCATATAACACGAATGTACTTCCACCCGCCTATTCCAGTAAGGTGCAGCTATGGGACCCTTACTCGTTGGCTCCTGCTATGATAAATTCAGACCTCATTCTAGAATGTCCAGGTTGAAGTTTAGGCTTTTCTTGAAGAACTGACTTTGGAATGGAACCAAATATAAATTACTTGTGTAATATATACATAAAGGACCTAAATTCAACCACTTCCAAACTCACCATTGTTCTCAAATATATGTTTAGGCCACTTGATTAATACTTATACCCTCTGCTATCCTTATGTTTGAAAGTAAACTTAATGAGATGGTTTTCATGAAGTATCTTGAGCATCATTTGAAGGAAAGTCTGACTCTATCAAACGAGCTGTCAAATCTAAATTATCATAATATAAGAAAGTGTTAATAAAAGTTATTTCAATCCTTATATAATTCATGGAAATTCAAATTAAATTATAGATCTTAAAAACTATTAAATTTTCATTTCAAAATTCTTTTTTATCTCATTGGTGCATTTTAGATATTCATGAAACATTCACCGTAGGGAATTTGGACCTTTACATGATATATCTTGCTTCTTTTTGCCCATTCCCCCATCCCCTCCCTTCAACCCTTCTTCTCCTCCTTATTTACAAAAGCCTTGTTTCCATTTTTTCCTTCTTTTCTCATTTTTTTCTTGTCATTTCAAAATTCTTGGCTAAAATATAAACTTCTGTAAGAAGGAAATCCCAAATAGAGAGTCTGAAACCTGGAATTTTATATATTTAAGACATCATCTCCTTGTGGTTATATTATGATAAAATAGAAGTGAGGTACTCCATAAAATTACCTCTCATCTCCCTGTGGTGAATCCCACACTGTACAGATCTTTCTCCTTTTCTACACATGGACTTCAAGGCACGGTAGGGAGCATATCCAGAATTAAACAATCCCTCCTCCCGCTCCTTCACATCATCCTCTGTCTTCACGCCCCATGGCGGCATCCAGTCACCTGCCTAATAGGTAATTCTCTTTGACTCCTGCCTCTTTCTCCACAGCTACATTGGTGGAGGTCTGTTTCTTCTGTTTCCTCAGCGGCATGTATATCTGTTTACTTCTTTCTAGTCTTACCTCAGGCCTCTGTTTCTAATCTGGATTTTAATTGGTCAGGCTATTTATATAAATATTAGCTACTGATTTTCTCCCCACTGCTGGAGATTGAACCCAGGGAGCACTGAGTTAACCAGGCAGACTTCAAACTTGTCATCCTGCAGCCTCAGCTTCCCTGCAGTGTAGCTGAGATTACAGACATGTGCATAATGCCCAGGTGTTGTTTTCATTTTTTAGAATAAATTCAGCCTAAGAGTACTTCTGGGCCTTGCAAACTTTCTGATTCTGATGACATACATTAAGCGCTCTAAGTTAGCTCACGCCATTCACCTGCTGAGAGTCTCCTGGTGGTTTCCAGTTGCTTATGGAGCTGATCTTTAGGAGTAGGAATGTGTTTTGTTTGTCTTTCAGTCTCCTTACTCCTGAGGGGCCTGGCACAGAAAATAGCACCAAGTTAATACTCAGTGACCATTTACTGAGTTGAAACTAATGGAATCAGACAATAGCCTATGATTCCTGTTACTCTCGTAGCATGGAAGTGACTTTACAAGAAAAATATATTTATTAGGGCTTGGTGGAAAACTAATTATTTTTCTTTTTTCTTTTCTTTTTAGTTCTGGGCCTTTGCACTGAGTTATATTTCCAAGTCCTCTTATAATTTTGTTTTGATAGAGGGTCTTGCTAACTAGCTAAGTTAGCAAGTTTGGCTCCAACTCAGAATCCTCCTGCCTCAGCGTTGTAGACTGATGGAATCATAGGTGTGTGCCACTGTGCTTGGCTTCTGTTTTGCTTTCCTATTATAAAGCAAAAGAGCTAGAAAATCAGCAATTGAATATTTTTTTATCTTTGGCTCTTCACATTTTCATCCTGAGAAATTTCTTTTCACATTATTTTGCAACTGTACTGACACTCATAAACAGTCTACTCTGGGAAGCCATTTCTATTAACAGCATCTTGTGACTAGAAATTGAAGTAGGAGATATTGGTAATGGAATTTTTGCCTTAGATATAAAGGAAAAGTAACACAAGAAAGAAAACAATAGTGAGTTGATTCTGTACATGATTATATAAAGAATACTGATGCTTTTCTCTTATTTCAATATTTCATTACCATTCAAGACATTATGCTCATTTTTAACTTGAATTAAATGCATGTAAATATTAGGAGGAGTTTTTGCCATGAGTTAAAAAATAAAGTTTCCCCACGGCAATCAAAATGCTCTACTAATTTTGAAAAAAATGTGCTGTCAATTGCCCAATATGTCTGATATTTTAACTTCTGAACAGTTTTACTTCAGAACATTTTAAAAATAGACAGACACTGTCTTGTTCTCGCCCGCCCCACTCTCCTGTCCCTCTCTGTCGCAGCAGTAGGTGGGCTTCTTTTAGGGTTATTGTTAGATGTACTGTCATGAAAACACGGCATAGCTTTCTTTCAGCTATTCGTCCAGTCTTCAATTTAGTGTTCACTTGAAGAAATATCACTTGTGAAATTTTAATTGTTGCTTTAACACTTCTGTATTTGGGATCTCACTGGAAGATGACGATAGCTTCAGGTGAAGAAAAAGCTATAAAACCAGATTGGTGGTGTTTGGAGTGAGATTTCCCTGCCTCCGCTCAAGAAAAGCTTAAAGAATGAAAGAGGAGAGAACATGATGAGTTATTGGCAGGGTAAATAGTGGTAAATGCACACAAAGCAATGACAACCGGTAACGGAGCTTCAGGACCCAGAGCGTAAGATTCAGACCCAAACCCTGCTCACAAACTTTCATTTGTGTGACCTCGACAAGTGAGCAAACTTCGCAGAGCCTAAAGAAGCTCCTCTGTCTTCCTTAGGAGCATCGTTCAGAAGGATTGCATAAAAGTAACGACAAGGATGGCCGGCGTCCTCTCTAAGAACCTGTGAAGTGTGTCCTCCAGACTGAATGTCCCTTACCCAAAACACTTAAGACCAGAAGTGCTTCGCGTTTCTTAGATTCTGGAATATTTGCATATACATAATGAGATATCTTAAGGATTTGACCTAAGTCTAACTATGAAATTCATTTATGTTTTGTACACTTTATGCACATAGCCTCAAAGTAATTTTATGCAATATTTTAATGTGCCCACATTTTGACTGGGGCACACTGAGGTCAGGTGTGGAGTTTTCTATTACGTATAATGTTCGTGTTCAAAAACTTTTGGAACTTGAAGCATTTTGCATTTTGGATTCTCAGACTAGGGATGCTCAACTTGTGTTAATCTCGCTTTAGCAATGAAAAGCAGAGCCTTACAGAGTGGCAGTAAGACTATGCAGTGCGGAGCAGTGGAACTGGGTTAGAACCACCCCATGGAGTGCAGTGCCTGCCAAATATTTTCTGGTGTTAGGTATTAATATTCTCATTTGACAGAATCCTCCCAAGAATAACTTTCACTGAATTTTTTTTTCTAGTTTTCCATTTTTCTAACCATTTTCCTGGTTAGAAAGCATTTTCTGTTACACAGAAAGTTATGTATAGAAATGAGACCATTCGGTGTATTTGAGTTATTTCTTTACAGCATACTCCAGCATGTGGATCTCCATGTAATTGCAACAGGTACAAGCCAGCAACTTTACAGCTGAATTGCCCTTGAATGACTTTTGGTCCTTGCAGCTGAAAGACTGGGAATTCTGTACCCAAAAGTAGATTAAGTGATATCTGTTGTTTGTGTTTATATTCTTTCCATCCTCTGGGGTGAGAGTCAAGTGGTGCATCATTTCTTTTTAGCTCAAAAAAATGGGAAAGAGGAGAAAGCTCTGACTTTTTTCCCCCAGAGACCCTCACTGACCATGTGGCCTGTGCATCCCTAGGAGAGGTGGTCCTTCTGGTAAGCCTGCCAGCGGACAGTCCTGGGGACGAAGGGCAGCACCTGCCAGACAGGAGGACAGCAACCCCAACCAAGACCTTCACCCAGCAGGATGTCAGTGATGGCGTTGTGTGGTACAGGCACTCAGGGTTCCCAGGCCAGAGCGATTCTTTCCGCTTCCAGGTACCGTGTTCTCCTTACTGTCTCTGAAGTCTGATAAAAGTCTTACTGGCAATTTTGGCAATTCTCTACAATTGCCTGGGAATTGGGTCTATAAGAACAAACATGCAATTAATACTCTTAATAGAGAACTTTAAAAAATCTGTCAGCTTAGACAAATGGGTCTTTCCGTAAGGAGAGCCATCCATGACAAAAGGTTTACATTAAATAATGGCCAGAATGTTTAGAAAATACAAAATACAAAGATACTACCTGAACAAAATATTTTTTAACTGTTCTCAGAACATTCACCATCTTAGGGTAAGATCATGGATTATAGCGAAACTCAGTATGCTCGGGTATAAGTGCAGCCACTTGTTAGAAAATTACTTGGCAACATCCTTGCACTTGAATTTCTTCACCTGTGAAGTAGAATTATTCTGTGGATTTGTGATAAAACATATAAAATGTTTAGAATATTGTATATCAAATACTAAGCCCTGCATACGGGTTTATTATGATCATTTATAAAATGGATGAAATATTAGACCGTAAGAAGACCTGCCATAAACTAAGGAGCAGGAAATTATACTGGGTACATTCTCTGGCCATTATGAATATAATTAGAAATTATTAATAAAAATATAAACAAAAATTGTAAACCCCTTGGCATATTTAAAATGGTCTCCTAAATACTAGCTCTTAAAGGGAATCAAAGCAGTAAGCTATTAAGAAGTATTGATGAGGAAGAAATAACTTATCGAAACTTAATGTGGACACAATTGTATGCAAAAGCCAACTGATGAGCGCTCTTATTATTGAGCAGTCAAGTAAACAAAATAAATGGACTGAATGTTTAGCTCAAGAAGCTGGAGAAACACAGGGAAACTTAAGGAAGAAATTAATAGAGATAAGAAGAAGAATTGATTAATTATAGAATGCCAGACATAATAAATAACAATTAAACCTGGTTCCTTAAGAAGACCAATAAAATTAGACAAACCCCTGGTGAGCACAACTTGGAAATAAAGAATTAAAACAATGCACAAGGAAATGAGGAGGTTTTGAGTGACAGTGTTTAAGCAGGGACACAGAGAGTTTGGTAAAATGCCGGAGAAAATATATATGTATTCACAATGGTTTCCTCATGATCTGAGGCTTCTCCTTTGTCTGGAGTCCAGCTGGGAATGAACTTACCCGTGATGGCTCGCCTTGTTAAAACGCTCACGCGTCCATCTGCTGGTGCCTGGCGAGTCATCTTTGTTGCCTGACGAATTTGTATCATATAAAAGCTGTGCTTCTCCCAATAGCAGGCTGGGATGAATTTGGAAACCATTAAAATGAGATTGTACTGGGCACACTGAGTGTCCAACAAATGAGCGAGTTCTGTGTGCCTTTTGCCTGAGTTAACCTCTCAGTGTTGACACCTGGGGACTACAGCAGTTATCAAAGAATGAGTCAGAACAGAAGCAAAGACCTCAATCAAAAGAAGTCACCTCAGCAAACTAGAATTTGTGGATCTGCTTTTCCTTCACAGGAGTCAGGACAGAGAATGTTGTTGAGATGAAGCATCTCTCCAGAAGGGGGTTCTAAACACCTGCTTAAAATGATGTTTGCTTGCTTTTACAAGTAGCTTCCTAAGTAGATAAAATAAAATAATAAATAAGATTTTTAAAAGTTACTCATTTCACTGAAGTTTAAAGCATCTAATGACATTATTACTTAGAAGTGGATCCTTATGGAGACTCTTCATTCCTTTTCTTTTTTCAAAATGTTTGGACCGCCCATTTGAAAAAATTTCCAAAGTATATGATACAGTCTTTAAAATATTCTCAATAGTGACAGCATTTTTGGAAATGGATTTTAAAATATATCAAAATAGCCAGAGGTCATTTGGAATCAGTCTGGTAAGAAAAAGCATGCTAAATATTTTTGGTTAAGATAGGGAGTAATTATAAAGTAATGAGCTTGGCTTTCTTATATGATCTGTGGGTTTCCTCTGAAGTCATTCCAAAAAAATGTAGTTTGAACATTGATAGCATCTTTATTGCAAGTATGGAACAACTCTCTGGGCACTGTGCTTCTGGACATGAAAGTTTTGGTGTGTTTGTTCTCAAATCGCATTTTCATAGGCTTACCTAGTACTTTGATTTGAAATGCACAGACACTATAGTCATGTGCTAAAAGTTAGTTAGGAACTTTCCCTATTTATCATTTTAGTGTTCCTAAAGGATTTTAAACTAAAAAAAGAGTGCTATTCTAATAATTCTTTTTCCTTCCCTTTTTCCCCCTTTAAATAGGATATATAATGAGTTGCATAGATTTAATTTCATTTTAATGTTGATGAACTGTCATAAGCCATCAATGCATCCCATCTGTTACTTTGCATGTAAGACTTGGGATTTATGGAATGAGAGTGGAATTTTAAGATAGAGATGGTCTAGTAAGAAGAAAAGAATGACTGTGACATTCAGTCATTTCAGGAGTGGAAAGTAGCCCTGGTTTTGCTATATTCAGATCACACTGATATTGCTTCAGGGGATGTAGTTTGGAAAAGAACAACATATTTTACAGTCCATTGCTTTACTCTACCAGACTGATTTACTTGTTCAGTAATATGCCCACATTTCACTACTTGCCCAATACTTGGTTGCTTTTTTTTGAGGATATGAGAAAATATTCCCCCTTTTCCTAATTTTCTAAAGCTACCAAGATAAGTCATCTTGGTCAGTAGAAAGATTATGAACCCGACTGACCTGGTTAAATAGCCCCACTTATTGGCTTTGTGACTTTGATATATTGCTTTAATATTTTGACCTTCAGTTTTCTTATCTGAAAGAAAGGGCTGATAATATTACTTTGTGGGTAATGTGAAGATAACCTCTGAACACCAGCCAGTAAAATGCTGAGCCCATGCTAGTTGATCAGCAAATTACAGCTATGGCTATTAATATTATTTATAGCAGCAGTATGCCTTGTGGGAGGCATGTAAACATTCTGAAATATAACCCCCGGCCTGTAATGTGGTCCAGATGAAGAAGGAAAAGACAGCTTTTCTGTTGGGTATAATTGCTCTTCCTGCCTTGTGACCCAGAATTTGTAAGACCTGCGTCCTGTCATCTACAAGTCACACAACTGCATGTGGGCAGCACAGCCAGCGTTTGAGGGAGCACTGAGTAGGTCTGACAGGGAGTGAGAAGCTGCCAAGGAAAAGCATCATTTTTCAACATTTGTGAAGCAAGAGAAAATTAATTTTGTGACCACTGTGCTAACTGTAAATATTAATCTTATTCTGCAGTAATGAAGCCAAGAGTCGTCATTTATAGACTAAGTGTAGAAGTCTATGCTGGGTAAAGATGTAAGGAATGGAATACAGATCATATGTTATATACTCCTAATACATTATGTAGGCTTCAGAGAGTATATTTTCAAGCATGCTTAGTGAAACAAGAAAATATCTTAGTTTTGTTAAGTAAAAGTTTATTCTATGCAGGTGCATGTAAATTTAGATATATCTGTGTAGAAAAGAAGAATAAACTAAAATGGACCAATATATTCATAGCTGCTCTTTCCTGGTAGTGAAACTCTGTGTTTTTTTATTGCTTATTTATGCTTCTGTGCATTTTCAGAATTGCCCAAAATGGGTAAGAATATTTTTTATAATCAGTAAATGATTAATAGTAAAATATTAAGAGCAGGACAAAAGTTGTAATACAGGAGTATATAGATTAGAGCTGGGTGTGGTGGTGCACGTCTTAACTCCAGCACTCAGGAGGCTGAAGCAGGATCACGATGAGTTCGATGCCAGCCTGGACTACATAATAAGTTCAAGGCCAGCTTGGACTACATAATGAGACCCTGTTTCAAAACACAGTGTACAGATTAAAGAAAGATGTTCTAAAAGCTAAATACCTGCAAACGTGCTCCACCCAGCAGACACGACAGGCTTACCAGGCAACTTTGCTTTTCAGGTGTCCAGGGCCACCGACCCTCAGAACCACCTGGAAAGCCATGTGTTCAACATTGCGATCTTACCACAAACCCCGGAAGCACCCAGATTTTCTCTGGGAACGTCTCTCCATATGACTGTGAGTTGGCGGGAGGGCTGTGGACTCCACTCTGATGGAGGAATGCAGTGTCCTGGTTTGTACGTGGTGAACGCTTGGCCCTGAGTGCAGACCTCAGGGCCAAAAGTGGCAGTAAGCAGATTTCTCACTACTTGAAAAAGAAACCTCAAATTCTCAGGCTGGAGGGAAGATTATGTGGAATCTGTTTTGACTTTTCATCCATGGCCGATGTCCTTTCCGCAGCATCCCAGACAGTGGCTGAGAATGTGGGACAGATCTCAAGCTCTGTTCCATGCCACCCACGTAATGGGTGTGTGATTGTTTGGTGATGGTGCCACAGAGCTGGAGAGGGTGTTACCCATTTTTTAAAAGCTCTATCAGGAGTTCCCTTTGTCCTGTAAAAAGTGCTAACTGGGGGACAATGGGGTGGCACAGAGGTAATGGCAAAGGGTGGGGCCGCCAGTGCAGAGAGCCCTTGAGAAGCCCAGAAGTGAGAGAGAATGTGATAGTCAGTTGGGAAATTGCATACAGTACGTAAGACTGGAGAAACAACAAAGGCAGGATAGAGATGTGCAGGTCACAGTACCTGATCCCAGCAGCCCCATGTGCTGAGTGGGAAGGACCACAAATCAAGGAACAACTGAAGAACAGTGTCCACTCAATCAGCCCATGAAGTACAGGTCCAACAATTACCAACTCCATCGTAACTCTGTGTCTGCGGAAGGTGGGATACCAGAGTCGCCCTCTCAGACAGAGCCACAACCATGCAAGCCCTTGTAAATTAATTATTATGGTTCCTTGTGGTGGTTAGCACCTACATAATTACACTCCAGAGCAGAGTCTCAGCCTTGAGCCACAACAAAGAGAGCAGCAATGGTTTCAGAAATTATGGGTCTAGGGCATGACAGAGACATAAAGGGGAAAATGGAAAGTTTTTAATGAAGAGCTGGTATAGGCATTTCCACCATAAACTGTAATTTAAAGAAATCATAATTCAGCAGCACTATAAAGTCTACAATTCATCATTCTGACTGGAGGAACTTGGATCAGAATTTTCTCTAAACTGTAAATAAAACTGTGCACACACATTTCTTGCCAAATGCTAATCAGTGCTATTTTGTGTTTAGAGGGAACAAAAAGGGGCCAGGACCCAGGAAGCGGGTGCCTTTCTGTCCCACTGCTATGGACCTCTTAAGGAGCTTCGAGTGGTTCAGCCTTTAGGGTCTGAGGTTGTGTGTTTGCAAATTAGGTCTGTGCTATTGAAATTTAGGCTACCTAAACAATTTGCTTACTATAAATTGCGTTGAACTTCCCCTTGTGGACCTTACATTATACATAGTTTATATTTCTTTTGACGTTAACAAGGTCCATTACTCCAAACTAAAACACATTCTCAATTAGGGGATTTGGACTCATCTAAGCACACAAATTTTGCATATATTTGGTAACTACATTATGACTAGTTGTAGTCAATACTGATATGGTATATTCATGTATGTATGTAAAAGCAGATCAGTGTTCTCAGGATCTTAAACTTAACCCTGTATTAGAATCACCTGTAGAGTTTGTTAAGCTATAGGTTATTGGAAACTACCTCTTGGTTTTCTAGTTCAGTGGGTGTGATGTGCAGCCAAGAATCTACCTTTCTAACATGTCCTCAAGTGGTACTGACAGCAGCTGAGATCACCACCCTCAAAGGAGTGCTGATTTAGGCTTAAACGGGAGAAATTCATCCCAGAAACTGGAGCAGCCATTGGAAAAGCGTGGAGACACCCAGGTCACTCAGTTGACTGAATCCCAAGTCCCTGCATATAAAGGCAGCGAGAAATGGCAGCCATGTCATGGAGGACCTTAAAGATGGATGGAACTCCTATTTTGTTCCAAAATAAGATTGGGGCAAGGAGAGTGCTGAAGGAGTTAAAGCATAAAAACCCCATGAACAGATTTTTAGGGATCAGATTAGGAGAATCATTTTGGCTGATGGTAGAGAAAATCCTGGGTGGAGCTACACTGGAAGCAAATAGGCTGTCGCTGTCACCCAGAACAAGCACTTGTGTCGGCATAAGGCCCAGGCAGCAGCAGTGAGGGTTAAGATCAAGGGGTAGGGCAGCTCTTGAGGAGGTGCTTGCACATCCATGTCCAGTAGCCAAAAGCTGGGAACAACTTAAATGTTACTCAACAGTTACATAGACAAAGCAAATGAGATATATGTAAAGAAAGAGATAGATATGTGCGTACATGCACGCATACATAGTTACACAGTGGCATATTATTTGGCCTAAAAAAGGAGGAAATCCTGTCTACATGCTACAACATAGATGATCCTTGAGGATGTTATGCTATGTAAAATAAGCCAGTCACAAAAAAGACAAATATCGTATGCTAATTCATTGGTTATAGAGTTTCAGTTTTGCAAGAAAAGTTCTGTAGATCTGTGGTACAACAATGTGCAGACAGCAAGCACTGCTGTACTGTATTTAAAAATGGTTGGTATGGCAGAGGAGAGAGAGACTGAGAATGTGGAGAGGCCACTCGCTGAGTCAGGGAGGTGCAGGGTGTGGCATGACAACCTCGATTTGGGATCTGCTTGTAGAGCATGCCCTGGGAGCACAGGGTAGGAAAAGGAGGGTAATCAGTGTGACCTCCCAGAGCAGTGTGTGGGGGCCACTGAGTCCGTGATAAGCACTTGCCCTGTGTTCTGCGTGAGACAGAAAGCCATCACAGGCTGCTGAACAGAGGCCTGGTGTGAGGCCCAATGTTGGTGTCTACGTGGATTCAGGGTAGATGAGAGTGTGCAGAGGCCACTGTGGGGACTTGGGTGAGAGCCTGGCTCCCAGCAGTGGTAATGGTGGATGGGCAGGGAGGATGGTATGGATTCGGGGTGTACTCAGAGGTAAATCATGTGTTATGAAAGTCATTATTCTATAATTTTCTTTTGTTAACAAATATGTGATACAAATGTCTTCTGTAATGATTTCCATGAAGTTTAAACTCTCCTTTTCTACTATGTTTAATTGATAAATATTGAACATTCCAAGTCACCAATTTGAAAATTGATTGTACTTTGATATAGCTCAATCTCAGTATTGCTTTCCTCAGAGAATCACATCCTCATTTTTTTCTGCCTACTGTCTATTTATATTCATATGGAATAGTATCCATGAATTCCAAACTAGAATGTCCGTTGTCTTGGCTGGAACATATTTCCCATTCCATTGTCCTCTGTCCATGATTGTTCTCCCGTCTTACCATGTTGTTGTTTTAGGAACATCTAAATTTTCAAAGGCATTCCACGACACAGAATTTTCAGTGATGGCGGGGGTTTTGAGATTAGAAGGGGATCAACGGTGCCAAACTGTACTGAGTCTGTTCTGTGTCCCTGTATTTGTGCGCCTGCACACAATCCGCTGTAAACACCTTATATAGGCCACATATTTTTAACTGTTTATCCTTACTTGTTTTATTTTAGGATGAGAGACCAGCTGCCATCCGCCGTTCTGATTTTCCTTGCTCATTACATTCCAGACCTGAGCAAGGGCCTGAAAGGCGGCTCTTTCCTGTAGGGGGACTGTCCCAACCTGCCGACGCTGCCGCTCCCCAGCACAAGTGTGCCTTGGGGACAATTACAGAGCAACTACAGCCTTCAGTCTTTTTATGGCTGAAGTGAAGAACACCACACCCTCCTCTGGGAGCGTTACTGGGCCCACTTGATCCTTGTCTAAATGGGGAAATTCTTTCTGAAAAGAGGCAGAGCCTCAAAAGAGCAGGGGAACATGTCAGACTCAAACCCACCTTCAGGGCTCAGTGAGGAAGGGCCTCCAACAGGGAGGGTATCTTCCTCTGTTTTAAAACAGCACGCACGACCCAAGCCAAGGCCCGCGCTCAGACTCCTTTTCCTTTTCCTTCCCTCCACGCGTGTTTTCGCTGCTGCTGTCTGCAGCCCACTGGCATGGTAATCACAAGAGTCTGGCTCTTTGCTTTGTGGTCTTTTGAGTGTGGCCCTGATGGTGGGGAGTGGGTGTGCACAGGTGAATGGATGGTGAAAACCGTGAACACATCCACCCTCTGGGTCATGTTGCTGGACTCATTCATTAGGTTCTGGAAGATAGAAGAGAAAAGCATTGTCTAGTTTTGATGAATAATAGAATGAGGGCAAAGAGACATATTGACTATCTTCAAGTGCCTTAATCAACAAATAGCGCTTAAACCTCTCAATACAAAAGGCAAACGTCCCTTGGGGTTTAAGGCAGGTTCATTTTCAGCCCTTAGAAATCAGAAAGCGTCACAGTCCCCATTAGCAAAGCTGGAGGTTAGCAGCAATGCTCTGAAGCATCTTGGGGGCCAAGACTTAAACTTCTTGGCTGGGTCTTCAGATCTTTTTATCAGATTCAACCTTCTTAGCCCATCAACTTAAGAGAACAAAGACAAGGTGAGCCAGCTGTGAACAGTAGAATATCTTCATTTCTGGTGTTCCGCCGTGAGCACTACCTAGGGAAAAAGCAATCCTACTGGGAGTCCCACCATGTGCAGAGATGTAGACCCAGGGACAGTGTGCTCAGAAACCTTGAAAGGGTCCCTGTGATCTGAGAGGTTTCTGAGACTGGGACAAATCCTCTTGCAGAAGACCTGATCCTTCTTTTGAACTCTCGGAGAAAATTTTGTTAACTAATTTAAAATCCCAGAATGAATGTGTTTTGCTTTTCTTAGTAGGATTTGCTTTTGCCCTGGATTTGGTTTTCACTGCATCATTTTGTCTTCTTCCTTTCCATACGTAGGCTCGGGGAGATGGCCTGACAGTCATTCAACCTCATTCCCTGTCCTTTGTGAACTCCAAGAGGCCTAGTGGGAAGATTGTATACAATATCACTCTACCTCTACACCCAAATCAAGGTAAGATGGGTGGGTAGTGATCTTTCAAGTGATTTTATAGTCTTTTAGTTGGACCAGTCTTTAAAACAGGAGATTTGGGTGCTTATACACATAGAGATACATGTTGAGGTTTTAAGGAATAACAGCGATTCCTCCCTGTGCACTTGTCCTCTAGTTTAACACAAATAATGATCAATGGCTAGAGAAGAATGTGTTGGCTGTGGCTCCAACAGAACTGTACTGGAGAACACAGCTGGTATGAACACCCTCTAAAATCACTGGAAGAACCAAATGCACACAGGCACTGCCTAGAGGGACAAAGCCTGCCCCATAAGCTTGTGACCACAGTAAGCAGGTGCTGACAAGGAAGTCTTCGGGAGCCTAAGGGGCTGACCCACACATATGCATCCCTTCCGCAGGGGATAAGTCAGTACTCCTCCCATGGGGAACACAGAAGTGGAGAGGTGGGCCCTGCCCTGAGTCCCCAGCCATTAACACTGGGCTTAATAAAGAGGATGAAGTCAATTGCAGAAAGTAGATCAGCTTCTGCGGGTACCATTCTGTTCCCATCCTGAGACCACTTTCTAAGAAAGAGATGAGCACTGCCCCTTGATAAGGCAGGGAAATATAAAGCTAAAGAAATATAAAGCTAAAAGGTATCTTTCCTTTTTTAATTTGCTGATTTGTAGCTGGAGGTTCTCCCTTCATTGTGAGTTCTTTCACAACAGCAGCCCAGGCAATTTTGTGGAGAATGGCTGTTGGTCTGTCTGTCCAAGGGTGAACTAATTCAGCACCAAGCCTCATGTGTGCCCTCCTTTTAAAGAGTGCATAGAGATGGGTGTGGCAACACATGCTTATAATCCCAGCACTCTGGAGGACTGAGGCAGGAAAATCACAAGTTCAAATCCAGTCTGAGAGACTTTGTGACTTAGTGAGACCCTGTCAAAAAAAAGAAAAAAGAAGAGGACTACAGATGTAGTTCAGCATAAAGTCCCTGGGTTTAATCCCTACTATTGAAAAAAGAAGAAGAAAAAGAAAAAAATGGGCCAGGAAGTGTTGCAGTATCAGTTCTGTATTGCAAAATTTAGGAATGACAGGCAAATCGGCAGCACCCAAAGCATTGATCACAAGCCAAATGAAAACCACAAATCCAGGTCTTAGAATATTCAAGATCATCACAGAGATTCTGAAGAAAAGAAGGAAAATTGAGAGAAATCCCTTGACAGAAGCACCTGAAGGCAATCAGTACTAGTCTCTCAGGGACCTTGACCTCTGAATCAAGACTCATTTGGAAGGGTCTCATAGTTACAGTGAAAACTACATGGTCTAAGTTACACTATAAGGGTCATTCTCATCTTACATGACTGAGGTTCCATGATTCTAAGTCAAAACTCTCTGGGTCTCAGATTTGGAGAACAGCTCACTAAGGACAAACTGAAAGCAACAGACACTCAAAAGAAGAGTAGCAGACTCCCGCAGGGAGCCAGCAGGCCTTGAGAGTGACTGCTAATGTTCCTGTCCCTCTCTTCCTCCTCAGGCACCATTGAGCACAGGGACCGGCCTCTCTCGCCCATCCAGCACTTCACACAGGAAGACATTGACCAGGGCAGAATCGTGTACCGGCCTCCCTCAGCAGCACCCCACCTACAAGAAATCATGGCCTTCCCCTTCTCTGGTAACGCTGTCTCCTCTGCCTCGTGCACCCACATTGTGCTCTGCACCTTCATGACCCACCCTGACTCATTCCGCAAGTCCTCTGGACAGTCTGGTGACACTGCTTTAAAAGCCTCAAAAGAGCTTGTGCCCTATTAGTTACTATGTGGCGTGAGCTCAGGTCCTTTTTTCCATTAATTCATGTACATAGGATGCCTGCAATAAACTTATCTTGTGGCTCCTGTGTGCCAGCGACTGAGTGAAGCCTGGGAGATATGACAAGTGCTAGAAAGATACGGTAAATGTTGACCACAGTGAAAGACACATTACCATTAGTGTTCCTCAGAGTACTCCCCACTCATTGAACACACCTTCCCTGTCATTCTTGCCACTTTCTGGAGCAGCCCCAGTAGTCCTTTTCTGTATCTTTAGTGCTGGTGTCATAACTGACTTGATGTCCTGAGTCGGTTCTATAATACTTACCATTCAGGGTCGTTTTGATTTGTGGGAAGAGCCAAAAGTTGCACAGTGCAGGTCCCATGAATAAGGTAGATGAAGATACCCAGTAATGTCTGTTTGAATGTGCCTCTCCACTGGACGGCACTCGGCAGTGGCATTTGCTGTATTGTTTATCATGACTTGTAAAAGCCATTCAAGAAAGAAAACTTGCAGAACTGCCTCAGAAAGTGGCAAAGATTATGGAATAAGTGTGTTGAAAGCAAGGGCAAAGTATTATGAGGCTCATGAGTGGCAATAAATCTTTAACTGTAGTAATGTTTAAAAATTTGACGTTTACAGTATATTTTGATCGTATCTTGTGTACTGGTGAGCAAAGAGGGTGTGGAGATAACTGGGTAAGTAACCCCAGTTATGAAGGTTTTAGTTGAGCACTGGCAGACCACTCCATGGTAGAAGGACACATAGCAAGGCTGACTCTGAGGGCGAAGGGGCTGATCAGGAGCATCACAATGGTGGGTAGACGGAAACTAGCCAGGCTATGTGTGCAAGCAGGGACAGTGGGAAATGTGTTCCTGGAGAGAGGCCTGTGCCCTCTATGCAGAGGCTTTGAGGAAAGAGATGTCCAGAGCTTGCTGGCGGCACTGTGTTGTGATGTTGAGGGTCAAGCACGGCAGGGATAAAGAGCCTTGTGAGAGACCGGCCAGACCTCTGAGTTCCCTGGGCCTCTCAGGATTTGGGTCTCTACAGTACAAGAGGGGCCAGCAGAAGTGTTAAGACTCAGGGGCTGGCTTCTAGAAGGAGCTCTTTGACTGGCATGGATGGATGGGAAGCCAGCAAGGGGTGCCCTGCAGGACTTCAAGGAAGGTATCATGGAAGATACAGAATGAGAGTAACCTGTTGGGATTGGCACCCAGATTTGGCAGGAAAGACAGAAAAATAGAGTTTTTCATTGAAGCCAGTGAATGTCCTTCCACAAAACCGTGGTAGCCTTAAACCTCACCACCTTGTTGCTTCCCTTGATCCAGTTAGCAAAGCTCACTGGGGTGAGTCTTTACCCTTAAATGTGTCTCTGCCTTTGATTGATCCTGAAAATCCTGAGACTTCTTTGAATATGACTTTTAGGATGTATGCACCATGTAATACAATGACTGTAGGGTATTTTTTAGAGTAGACTTATTCATAGGGAAGAGCTGAGAGCTTCTTATGGGTTAAATCATTTTAAAAATTATTATTATGATAATAGATTAAATAATTTTAGCATTTCTTATTATGGTAAACATATAACATGATAGTCACCATTATTTAATATAAGTTCATTCATCCAAAAACTAATTAACTCCTCAATTAGATTGGAAGTCTCCAAGGGTGGGAAAGGCCCCTTCTCTGAAGAATGTCCCTAGCGTTTAGTGACTGGGTATTAATAGCCCATGAAAATCCTCATGGTGCTGTATCCCCTGCTTTACCAGACCGACTTTACAAGACATCCCAAGGATATCCTGGGATTAGAGGCAAAGTAAACATTAGCCATGGTTGAAGCAATTTGTAGATCTGCTATACTCATCTTGGTTCTTAGAGTCTTTTGGGAGAGCAGAGCCCTGTCCTGTATAACCTATGGGATAAATGCTGCAAGATAAATCCCTCGCATGCTTACAGGGTATAAATCAATGTCCCGGGCATCCCTCACTGCTACAGTGACACTGACCCACCGAGAGCACTGTCAGTGATATACAACATCACCCACATTCACCAGTTTATAGGAGTCTGTGTACTGATAAAACAGGATCTGAATGAATGTATTATAAATCACTCTTCACTGCTGTGATATAAAATTATTCCACTTTGTGGTTCCTTTTGCTATTTAAATTTATTGCAGGCATTATTAAATTCAGCATAACATTAGCAAATAACCTGCTGTTTCTTAAATCAGAATAATCGAAGTAAAACATCTTTTGCTTTCCTAACTTCTGTTCCATAGTTTGTACCTCTCCATCTCACTCTGATCCCAGAATATTTAATATACTGATTTTCTCACTTGCTCTTTCAGGTCTCCCAGAATCTGTGAAATTCCACTTCACAGGTAAAGACTTTAATCTCACTTTTGTTATAAAATGGAATTTCTCCTTCCCTATTAATTTTTTCTACTCCATCATTACTTTTAGCTGTTTTCTAAGAGCTAATTAAAAGTGATGACTTTTTCCTCTAAACAATTTTATTCTAAAATAATCACATGGTTAATTAAATAGTAATTGGTTACTTTTGTAGTCATAGAAAAATAATCTACCAAAGATGCTAAAGGTTGGTGCTACTTAAGCCCTAATTCAATTTGTCCTGATATTTTTTAAAAAAGAGGTAATCGTGATTGAGATCTTAAAGTCTGGATCCAGAGAGCCTAAAGTTCAGCCTCTCTTTGCCTGAATTCCTCCCCATCATCATTGCTTTCACCATGGATGTCCAGCTCCCACCCAGAACAGTGACTGGCACAGAGTTATCCCTAGGTTACATTCAGCTCACGAATAGTGATTCTATGTCATGGGTGGAGCCACTCATCCAATGCTTTGCTACCACAAGGGAAAATCTTAGGACCCAGGGCATGAGTTGAGAAATTTGAGTGTGGAATACCTTAGCATCCTAGTATTAGTTTGCACATAGTAGAAGCTGAGTACTAATCAGCAAAAGCAGGGTCAGACCTGCTGTCTATGCTAGAGCAATGTAAAGCTGAGCTTGTTTAGGTGAGAGTGAGGATGCTTGACCATAAATACTGTTTTTAATATAGCTGCTCAGATGGAATTGGCGAACCTATTAGAATTGACTGTGCATGTGTCCTATTACATTTCATGCAGAGAGAAACCTTTGTGAGACAGAAATGTACTTTCCTCAAACTCTCAAACTTCCTTTCCTCTTTGAGGGTCAAAAAACACACTTGAATCAACAGTAGGTTTCGGGGCTGTGTGACTATTGATTAAAACCCCAGTCAGCTCATTTTTAGGAACAGATCTCTTGCTAACTCATACAATCAATAATAGGTAACAGGGCTCTTTTTTACCATTTTCAGAGGAACTTACATGAAACATCTTACTTAATCTTTATAACAATATTGTAAGGATAAAATTTTTTTCAGCCTTTTAAAGTTGAGGCTATAGAGAGTCACTAAGAGTGACTAATCTACCCAGATTCCTACTGCTGGGAAAGAGGAGAACCAGGACTTGAGTACAAGTTTCTGGCTCAGAGCCTGGGCTGGTCAGCTTATTCTGATGTGTGTGTGTTGGACATGGAAAGCAGGTGTCATACTAGTGTGCCTCAACTTTCACCCAAAAGCTTGTGTAGGCGAAGGCTTAGCAATTGACTTCTCTAGGACCTTATGTTAAATGATCTTGAACTTACTACACAGAGTAAAGGAATAGACCTTAAATTATCTTTGTTTATTTCCAAGGTTCTTTTGTTTTATTTTGTGAAAAACTTTAGAATCCAATAGGAAGGAAGTCATGTCTTTTAGGAGAGATTTGTGAGAGAGAACTGCAAATGGTTAAGTTAGTAACAAACCTCTACTGGGACATTAACCCATAGAATGAGAGAGAACAGCTAAGAGGAGGAAGCAAGCCACACTCCTGACATGCGCAGTTGCCCTCAGGGCAGTTCTGACTAAGGCACACACAGGGACCTGGTGCCCACAGGATGGGTTTAACCCAGAGAGGCAGTGAGATGTTCCACAGAAAACTCAAGAACTTTGCTTAAGGAATGAGTCAGACCCTAGCTGATGAGATTTTGACTATTAAATTCTTATATTTTATTATGGGTTGTGTCTAGATGTACCCCCAAAAGCCTCATGCAGTCATGGCGTGGGCTTATAGAGTTTTTGATTGATCCGTGGTCCAAAACTGGAACTAAGGGTGTGAATACTACACCCACCCTTGGGCTTTAGCTTGCATACAATATCAAGGAGGAAAAGAGACTTAACTCTCTGCTGCTGTGCCTCCCTTTTTGCTTTTGCTGTTTTCCACCACTATCATGAACTGTTGCCCTCTGCCATGTGCCACTCCGCCTTGGAGCCGGTTGAGTATGGACTGAAACCTCCACAAACTGTGAGCTAAATAAACCTTTCCTTCTTTAATTTTGGGTGTCAGGTATTTTGTCTCAGCAACGAGAGAAAAGTAACCCAAGACATACTCGCTTACAAAACACATCACCCACATATGTTTTCTAGAGATGCAGAACATGCCCAAAATAGCTTTCTTCAACTTACAGAGGCAAGGATTTCCCTTGGTCACATTGGAGAACTATGTAGGAGGACCAAAGCTCTTTAAGTTTAAGGCCTTTTCTTTCCTCTTCTATAAAACAAGACATTGAAGTCTCTGAGCTTCTTCCCATTTAAGTTATAGCAAAAAGGTAAAATCATATTTTGCAATTATTTAGTTTTATTTAACATAGTTTTTCAACTGTATATTCCAGGAACCTCATAGAGTCCTAAGTCCACTGAAATTTATGGAAAAGTTAGAATGTTCTCAAAGCTTCAAAAGTTAAGAATCTTCTCCTTCTTTTTGATCATCTAGAGAGGAGATTGAACATAAAGGAAGAAACAGCAGCAATAATTTTGACACCTGGCTGAATGACCCAGGCCGTAAAACTATGCTCGTGCGCAGGCTATTCCCGCTCCTTCCACAGAGCTGTCTTCTGGATTTCTCTAGGACATGGAGGGTACCTTAGACATCTGCTATATTTTCAAATCTGTCTCAATGATAAATTAAACCTAAAACGTATGTTTAACCCAGAGAATATAAATGGAATCATGACTGGGAGTCGCTGAGCATTGCTTTGCTTTATATGAGATCAGAGTCCTTGTGACTGGCCACTAAGTGCTGAAGAAAATGAGAACAGAAAGCCTTTTCTCATACCCAGCCCACACATGAGCATATCAATTACAGTACAGTTCTCTCAAAGCCACTATAGAGAAACAAGTTTGATGACCTGATGGTCCCGCCAGTGTCCCTCCAAGCTAGGCTTTTGGAGAAGTGAGAATACATTGAGGCAGGAGAAAGCAGAAAGAAGGGTCAAGGGCCAGACAGTTCTGCCTTCATTTTCTTTGAGAAATCAACGCTCAGTTGAAAAAAAGTAATATGAGGAAGTAAAACGAAAGGTCACTGTTTTGCTCACAAAGGCATCTTCTATTTATGGCACTGTACATAATGACCAGGTAAAAACGGTTCTGCTTACTTCCAAACAAATGCACTGCCAATTTGTACCTGTATTTTCTGTGCTTTCAAAAGTTCTTCCTAATGAAACAAAGATACTTCATTTATAGAAGAGAATTCTTGAGAGAAAATATTTTTCTGGAATATTAGAGGAATAAGCTAAATCCAAAATTTTGCATAAATGAAAGCCTTTACCAGTATCTTTTAAAAGTGCATATTTTGTACTACTTTCCAGCAACATTTATCAAAATTACCTTGCTATGAAAGTACTGTCTGAAAATGACTTCTTTTCTTCTGATTTTTTATCTTTTTTTTTAATCCATAGAAAAAGCTCACAATATTTTCTTTGCTTGCTTACTTTTCCCATCTGTAAGCATCTTTTCAAAGTGTTAAGTTAATCTTTAAAAAAGCTTCTACCTAGTCACTTTGCTGTTGCTGGGACAAAATACCTGACAACCACAAAGGAAAAGAAGGGATTTACTCGGGCTTGTGGTTTCACAGGTTTAGTCCACGGTCAGCTGATCCTGTTGCTTTGGGCCAGTGGTAAGGTAGAAACATCACAGCAAGAATGTGTGATGGAAGTGAGCTGCTCGTGGCATAGCGGCCAGGAAATAGGGAGAGATGGAAAGAGTGACAGCCAGGAAGGAGGAAGTCAGCAACAAAGGCACCCTTCTAAAGGCATCTGTGTACTGACGGGCGGGATGCAGCCAGGCCCCCTCCCCAGTGTGTCTATTGAGCTGTGAACTCATTGGTAGATTAATCCACTTAATGAAGTTTGGTAATTCCTGATCCATTCAGTTGCTCAAATCCCATCAGATGGCAACCAAGCCTGCCACACACTGAGGCTTTAGGGGGCATTTCGGATTTCTAACATTTATGGTTGGGAATCCAAAAATACAGTGCATTTTTGGGAACAGTCTAAAGACAATTAGACTGTAAGTTGACTTACGCATTTGTTTCTGTGTGTGTGTGTGTGTCTGTGTGTGTGTTCTCTCTAGTTTCTGATGAAGAACATACGAGTCCAGAGATGGCCCTCACCATCCACTTACTTCCCACTGTCCGGCAACCACCAGCACCCCGGGTCATAACTCCCCTGCTTGAGGTCAGCCCAGGAGGCCAAGCTTCTCTCGGTAAGAACAGGGAGCCAAAAGGAAACACAGCTCTGCAAACAGGACCATATTTCAGCAGCTGTCTTTCTTCAAGCTTCTTGTTGGTTACCAAGCACAGTGACCTCTCTCAGAAATTGTGATTATTCTCAGCTCTACCCTTCCTCCTGCCCATTCTTATGCAAATAGAGGCGGTACAGAGAGAAGGAAATAAACTCTTCCGAGGCCAATGCTTGTGATGGAATGCAGCACAGAATTTATTTCCCAGCCTCCTAGAGTTTGATTTGTTGTCTTCACTAAAATATAAAATAACACAGCAGAGAGGAGAATACAGGGAGTGAGCTTCAGCGACTGCTCTTGTTTTCTGTTTAGGAAGTGAAGAGGAATAGGAAAAATGACAGATTACAATGACCTTCAGAAGTTTGAAGAATCAGAGTTGGCCCTGTTCTTTTACACATGATTGTATTCCCTTCTTAGTGTGCATATTCTTTAAGTTCTTCTTATGACAAGGACATTTTACTGGCAAATAGTGGGCATTGTCATTTTTGTTATGTGTACTCTGTAGGTGCCTATATGGGATCTGTATGTGGGTTTTTGTCCTAAAATTATTCATCCAATTTCCCCATGTGGGTTTTGGCCAAAAATCAATTGTCATCAAACTTATAAGCAGGCCACATTTACAATAACAAAGGTCATTTTTACTTTCTTGCTCACTTTCATGATGCCCATAGCAGCTATCATGAAATTTGTTTTTCCTATAATATTTAGGAAAAAATAAAAGAAAAAATGAAAAGCAGAAAACAGTTTATGAGAGTATTTTCTGAAGGAACATGTAGCTTAGCTGGTCAGGACTGCTTTACATCTGGCCTTTCTGTATATATGTCATCATTTGTGTTGGAGAAGAAAAAGTACCCCAGATTTCTGAGTTCAGAACTACTAATTGTAAGTGAATTTTTGGAAAAACCTACTTACTATTTTTGAGTCAACTATACGATCCACTTCCATTCTGTGCTGGCCTTAATCACAGACGGCCCACACCCTGCCTCCAGCCCCGCCTGGGCTTTGCTGGGTGCGGAGAACGCAGTTGTTCCTGTGCCCATCCTTTCCTGTGCTTTATTGTCTTGCTGCAGGCCTCCAGGTGGTAGGAAGGGACACTCAGTCAGTCCCCGAAGAACTCTTCTTTGAGCTTCGGAAACCTCCACAGCATGGCGTACTCCTTAAGGACGCAGCTGACTTCCGAGGACCCATGGTTGCAGGTAGCTGTGCGTTCCGTCCTAGACCTGCTTAAGGACTTCTTGTTCCACAGTTTCATATGTCTCAGAAAAGGCATGGAGTATCTGTCTTTATGGGATGTGCTATGAGGAGAGACCTCATTCTGAGTTTGTCTAATTGTCCTAGACATTAGAGATACTTTCATCTGCCCACCCCTATACCCCCTGACCCAGGCCCCCAGCCTCACCCTGAAAATTATGAAGCTACTTCCTCCAATTGTAGGTAAGATTGCTTGATTTCTTAGACAAGTAAATTCATTTAACACATTACAGCACAAAGTGGCAACTGCCACTTTCCTATCACTTTCTGTGGAGGTCAATTTATCTGTCTTAATTTAGTGTGCGAATCTTTATAATACTTTTTCCATTATAGCTGATATATTAGCTACATGTATCTTCATCCATAAAAGGGAACATAGTTTTGAAATTTATCTAAACTGTGTAACAGTGTGATAATATGACCACCTTTTTAAATTAATGCTTATTGTGTTTTTTCTAGGACACTTCATATTGATTATTTAGGAAGAACAGAAAAGCCCCCAAAGTACAATGAAGTCTAAATTTTTAGAAGTCAGGCCTCATATATCAAAGTGAATATTGCCTCATTTGAAGTAGTCATCTCGAAATGCCATATCTTATTCCAAAGACCGTTACTTTCTAAAAACCTTGATGTGGTTCCTTTTAGAGATACAGTAATGCATTCTTCTAAATATCTCTGTTGGGACAAATCTTTGTCCTTAAAGGCAGATTGAATTTTTAAGAACCACCAGTATTGATATTTGGGAGTCACAAAGGTAGGCTCTTAATATTTTACTGAAGAGAAGAAATGTCATTAGAATACCTCTGTAGAAGCATAGAGGAACCATTTTAGGGGCATATGGCCATTGCCCTATGTCTTTAACACTGCATTTAACCTACATTTATGTGATAAATATATGTAATCTAAACATGTGTATAAAAAGTTGTATTACCTTTTCAGGCATAATGATACTAGCACTAGTAAAACAGTAACTGTTGAGAGAGGTGGTTTAGATTTATAATATAGAGAATGAATAAATTCTTCAATAGACAATGAATAAATTATTGGAATGAATAAATTCCTCAATACATAACACTAATTGTTAGCACCAATAATACAAGGGAAAACAGAGTTTAAAAATAATATCCAAGAAGATGAGTTCCTTAACTATAGTCTATAGAATCACTAGGACCCATGGCATTTAGAGGTGCTTCTCATAAAAAATGCCTCCTTGACCAAACAAGTTGAGAAGCTTTAAGATTTATATATTAAAGATCCTTGGGGTTGGGGGTATAGTTAAGTGGTAGGGTACTGGCCTAGCATGTAGAAGGCCTGTGTTGAACCTCTAGCACTGAAAAGAAAAAAAAAAAGATTCTATAATTCTAATAAATCCTGCAGTTTAGAACATGTATTTTTAAGTTATATTTAATCAACTCCCCCAAAACTTAATGTGAACTTGAAACTTTTTTCATATAAGATCTATCTAATCTATTATGAATTAAGACCCTAGACTATATAATTTGAGTTTCTAACTTTAAGTATATTTTTCACTTTTAGTTACAAAAGCTTTATACTCACAATTAAAATAAAGATGCTTATAAGCTTGTGAAGCATAATTTATTTTCTTTTTTCAAAAGTTTTCAGTACCAAGATTAAATTCTACTGAGGTTTGTTCTTGTTTTTCTGGACGTAAGACTGACAAATGGATCTTGCAGAGCAGATTTCAACGCTATATGATTAAGACCCTTTAAAGCAAACACATTAGACCTGTCTGCGAAGGAGCTAGCTACCATTTTAAAGAACCTCTCGTCTTGGGAAGTGCGAAAGGACAGTGTAGCCCACCCTTTATCAAGGAGTGTAAAGGGAATCTACAGTGGGCTGTGGTTGGGCTAATTAACTTGTGACTCCATATGTACTTGGAAATTCTGAGAACAAAGGTGCTATGTAAATGAAAGCCATTATTCCCGGAAGTCATTGATTTTATGATTCATTTTATTCTTGGAAGGTGACACTTTCACATATAATGATATTGAGAAAAATGCTCTGCAATATGTACACGATGGTTCCTCTGCCCGGAAAGACAGCCTGGAGATCTCAGTCACTGATGGCCTATCAGTGACAAGGTCCCATGTAAGAGTGGAGGTGTCCCTGTCAGAGGATCCAAGGCCTCGGCTAGCTGCTGGTTCCTCTCTGAGCATGACTGTTTCAAGTCACAGCACAGCCACAATCACCAGGTCACACCTTGCTTATGTGGTAAGTATCACATTTGCTCCTCATGTCCCACACTGTAGCTTCTGCTCCAGCTGACTAGATGCCCACACTAGGATGGATTATTTCAGTCAACAAGTATATGGACCATATAAGAAAACTTTTCTCAACTTCTCTGCTGTTCATAGGGGTCCATATTGTGTATCCTGGCTTCTACAGTGTCACAGGAGCAGATGAGTGAATGTGTAAAACTTTGATGAAAGCAGAGTATGTATGTATAGAATGGTTGATTGACAACAGGAAACTATGCCAATATTAAAAAGTCCAAGATTCATACTCTAAATGCCATCCATAATATTTATAATGAAGATTCTAGGAAAACAGCATTTTAGGAGAATTTATGTGACCTGTGACTAATAAGTAAAATTTCTTGGCTCTCTGAGGGGAAGCCTGTTTTTCACCAAGTCCACTCTAGACAGAAGAAAGGTATCTCTTTGGCAGTGCCTCTTTGCAGATTTCCATAGGCAAGATCACTACCTCAGGCCTCATCTGCTGTCCTAAGAGAAACAGCATAGTCAGGGGATCAAAGGGAAAATCAAGGACCCTGGGAGCTTTCCCCCAGTCTGGTCTTAGCTTGATAAGTGATCTTGATCATTAAATTTATCTTTTTTCTTTGATTCTGCCTCTGGATCTAAGGATAATGAGGTTAATTAATTTTATATTGCATTTATATACATTATAAATAGATATGTATTCTCTATGTAAACATAATAATGAATAGTTTTTTTAATGCCATGAAAGGAAGAATAATCACCCAGACGGTAAGCATTCTTGGTATTGAACTTCTTTACTAATCTTAAAATTTCAATGATCTGTCTGTCTGTCTTAACATCATATAGTTTTAAGTAACCTACTTCTGGGCTGAGAAATCTTGCTCTAAAATCTAGTCCTGAATAGTAGCATGATAAAACATTGCATTTCCACAGATTTTTCCCTTTAAATTGTCTTAGATGATAGGAAATAACATTCAAGCTTCATTCTTCCTGTGGGCTTACTATAGTTTCAATATAGCTTTATTTTTGTTTTAATTGACAGGTAATTTTCATACCATAAGTTATGGTCTTTTGAATCCTATGAAACCCATGAATTCATAAAAATTTATGAATTCAGATTAGATCAATAGATCACCAAAGCTTGAAAAATATTTGACAGACCAAAATATCACTCCAGGAACAGTTCTGGTCCATTAACTGTATATTATAGACTGCACATCAAAATGCAAGCCCATTGACAACTGAAGGTATATTTTCCAAGAAGTGATTGAATATTAATTTATCCACCAGAGCAGAATGACTCCAACAAAGATATTCTAGACTGCCAAAAGCCTGGCATACATCTCCTTAAAGACTTAGCTAGTTTATGTATGAACTCTCGCTGAGGGTTGCAGAAGAGTTTTATACTTAAATGTCTACCATAAAATTTTTTCCCAAAATCTTGGTATAGTGTCAGTGAAAACTAAAGTGCTTGGGAAAGTCATCTGAGATGCTAGGAGTAGGCGCATCTGTTCTTAGAGTATTGATAACCAAAAGAAAATGCTTCAGTGTTGGAAGGGACAAAAGGCCGAAATGGGATGTGGATGATTCGCCTCTTAGCAATTGCTTAATAGATGCATCTGCTACACACTGCAAATAAACAAGTGTGTGTGTGTGTGTGTGTGTGAGGGGCTAGCACAGGTCTGGGGTTTGAACTGACAGGTATTAATTCATGCTTCTCCCTTACTAGCATAATGACCCTTGGCAAGTTGTTTAGATATGCTAGACCTCAGTTTTCTCATCTATAATATGAGGAGTGTAAGATTAATCCCAAAAAGCTAATAACATTTCTGTGCCCCTCCCCAAAAGAAAATAATTCAAAATATCATAACATTTATGAAATGTATATGTCACATATTTAGGGATAAATATTAACAAAAGATTGTTACTTCTAGGGAAGACTGATGCTATGACTGAATACATATAAAAGAAATTCCTGACAGAGCATTAGAAATAAAAGAATTTAGAAGGAGACCCAACATAAGGCCAACAAACAGCAAAAGCATTGCTATACCTAAGCAAAACAATGGCCAATAAAATACCACTAAAAAGATGAAACCGTTTAAGATAATGTTAAAATAGTGTCATGTTCTTTGGGGTTGAATCTTTAAAAATCCAGGCAATACTTCCACAGAGGAAAGTATACCACTCAACTGATAGATATTTAGAAAACACTTAATAAGTGAAAAGATATGCCATATTTGTGAAGTGGAACATTAAATATCAAAAATACCAATTTCCCATAGAATAATCTTTTAATTCAATTCAGTTGCAGTCAAAAGCCCTATGGATAAACTGGTTTTGAAACATAAAAGGAAGAACAAAGGGCCAAAATTCTGAAAAGAATGTTAGAAGGGCCAGGAGACTTGCCCTATCATATGTCAAGATTTATTATAAACCTACAGTATTTAAAATAGTGTAGCACAGAAATATATTAGAAAGTCCAGAAACAGGTGGGGCATGGATTCATAATACAAAACAGAAATAAGCCAGATCAGTGGACATAAAACCTACTGAGGGCAAGGAGCTGCACAAAATGATTTATGTGGCAAAAATATTTTTGAAAATTTTGACCTTATTTAAATTAAATTTATATTCATCAAAGCATACCATAAAGGCAGAAATGAGCCAGTAAAACATCGGGATATCTGTAACACATGTAATAAAAAATAACAAAATATAAAGAACTTCTGTAAATAAAGAAAAAGAAACAGATTATCCAGTAGAAACATGAGCAAGAAATATGAATAGGAATTCCACAGACAAGGAACCTATGTCATCAATAAATATATTAAGGATGTTTGCCTTCATCGATGGTCAGAAAAAGGGAAGACTGTAACCCAGTTTTTACCAAGTATTAGGTAGGAAGGGATCTACACGAAGTTCCTTATTAGTTGGAGTGTAAGTTGGAACAACCACTGTATGAAAGACTCCGGCATTGACTTGTGAGGGTGAGTAGTCAGTTACCCTCCTTCCCACTCCTAAATTCCTATCCCAGGAGAGAGTTCACATAGACACCAATGGACACGTGCAAGAGTTTTTACCATTTGCACTAGCAAAAATATTGACACAAGCCAAATACCCATCAGCAGGATGACAGAAGACGTGGTGCACTTACTCGATAGAGTGTTAGTCTCACAACAGATGGATTATCTGTTACACACAGCAGCATAGATGGATCTTAGCAGTCTAGCACTGAGTGAAAAGAAAAATCTCAAAAGAGTTGAGTCTAACTCTAAAAGTACACTTTGCAGTAGTATATTAAACGATAGGAAGAGGTTCAAGGAAATGTGAAACAAGTTTCAGGATGACAAAAGCCTCAAGGATGGGATGGAGGAGGGCCACATGGGTAAGTGAGGGTTGTTACCCGAGTGCTGGTCCTCCTGGTGAAGGATGGTTCGTGGATGTGCAAGTAGTAAAAAGAAAATGAAAACGGGAGTTAATCCAAAAAGGGACTCAAAGGTCTTTAATCAGAAAAGTGACTAAGAACAAGGTCTATATTCTTATTCATTTTGGTGGAACTGCAATATCTTGGATATCCTAAAATAGCAGTTTTCTTTAATTTATAACAGAATTTTCAGGGCGGAAAAAATCTAGCTGATCTCCCAGTTTTTTGAACCCAGCAGTCATTTGAGAATTGAAATATAATAAGATGTGCCTGACATGAAATAAACATTTCTTTGCCAAATTTGCCGATGTGAAATTTAGAAGCTATTCATTCTAATCAAGAGCCAGGGGCTCAGTGCTAGTAGTCTATCATCATCTCAGAAGTCAATACCCTAAAGCCCTCAGCTGGATTTTAAAAGTTCTCGATCAGAGGGAACTCACAGTAATATTAGGAAGTCATCTTTTCAAAGCCTACATATTGTGCTTGATAACCTGTGTGGAAAAATAAAGAAACTTTAAAAGAGTATAAATTTAGGAAAAAATATTTTGAAGTTTTGCAGCTTCGATAAATTTTAGTTTCCTTTCTTGCTAGTGTCAAGGGATATGAGAAAATACTATGCTCTTGCATCAAAACTCTGAACAGCTAACTTTTAAAAACTCCCCCTAGGTATAGAAATGGTGATGGACTGAAACCTGCTATCCCTGTCCTGCCAGGGGTCTGTGCTCACATTCCTGACCCCATCCCTCACCTAAAAGTACAGCATAGATATGAAAACTTGCATTTGAAAGTAAAACTGATGGTACTACATTTTTTTGTTGTTACTGTGATAAAGTATAGAGTTGTCCCATTTTCACAGTCAACGACGCTAAAAGATGAATGACCCAGGGAAACTTTCCAAGATGTTGCCTGCCTCGTAGATATTTCCAAAAATATCCTTGAAGAAAGAGAAAGTTGTCCCTTAAGATATTCAGTTATTGTCCATGTAGAAATACAGAAAGTCAATTTTATTTCTCAATAAGTAATGCAGACAGAAAAGAAAATGGCCTTAGTTAAGGTTATGAGTCTTGGCAAGTGAGCATTCATAGATCCAATCCTGAAAGAGTGAAATATATAGGACATCCTCCTTTGTTAATCCAAAGTTTTATCATGTTGAATATTACTTAGAGTGAGTCATGGGATAAGCTAAAGAACTTCTATTTTTTTCTGTATCACAGAATTTTATCGTTGCACAATGCATTGTATGTTATAGGAATTTTACCCGTTTCTGAAACATAGGCCCATCCTCAAAAACTCCAAAGGAAGCATGCATCTGTATTTACAAATAGATAATTATAGTCCACCATGTTTTGTTCTTCATTAGATGCTGCAATGAAAACAAAATTTTGTATGACTCCTGTGTTATCCATAGGGCCTTTCTTTGTTTTATGCCCCATACCTAACATGCGTTTTTCCACTGTTAGTTTGAGCTATTCTTACAACAAGACATTATCAAACAGGCACTTTAGGAGGAATAAGTTCTGGGGTCTTCCCGGACTTGGAAGCATCATTACTTTATAATAAGGGGAAAGAGGTTTCTGCCATTGGCAGAGAAGGAGGTACCTATAAATCTTTAACTGTCGAAAGTGTTTATCCCTGTAAATGTGCATTCATGTCTTGACTCATATTTGCCTGATTAGGATGATTCTTCCCCTGACCCAGAGATCTGGATTCAGTTAAGTTCTCTGCCTGTGTACGGTGCTCTCTTAAGAGCATCAGGGTCTGAGGTGGAGGAGCTCTCTGAGGTGGCCAATTTCACCATGGAGGACATCAACAACAAGAACATTAGGTACACAACCACTTTGTATTATTTGCCAGAATTTTCAAAACTGTATTAAGATGTTTAGCAGCTGGTTGTAACTCCTTCAAAGAATATATTACTTACAGCTCCATTTTTATATAAAAATCATCTGAGCTGGCTTGTCTGTGTGGCTCATTCTTTTGGTTCTTTTGGCCTTTGTAGATACTCAGCAGGGTTTGAGACGGTCGGTCGCCTGGTTACTGACAGCTTCTACTTCTCTGTCTCTGACACGGACCACAACCATCTGGACAATCAGATATTTACCATCACGGTCACTCCAGTTGAGAGTCCACCTCCAGTCATCGGTTTTGCTGACCTTATCACGGTAAACAGCTCTCAGATCAATAAACAGAGAGTGCTAGAGAAAGCCAGAGTCTTTAGTGATATAAATATAAGTAAATCATTACCTAAATTGACACCCAAATTCTTCTCACCAAAATATCTAGGTGATGATATCATGCTATGAATGGTTTTAATTAAAAAGTTTCCAAAAAGATGAAAATAGTTTTAGCCCAAAGACCATGTCATGGTATCCACATTAGTTAGTTACAAACCCTTATGTGCTAGATACTATGCTAGATATTGTTAGCAGTGGGAATAAAACTAGAGTAGAATATGTCTTTGAGGGATTCATAATTAACCCTGGCAGCAGCTGAACCACTCCTGAAATCAACCTGATATTATCCACTATAAACAATATTAATAGATCCTTGGGAGAGGTGGACAATATAATGTGTCCTCATCCCTAAAATTTCCCAAACAGGAGTTTGAGCAGCAGATCTGTTACTGACTGAGCTACCTTGGACCAAGAACTTAATCTTACTTAGCCTCAGTTTCTTCATCTTTAAAATATTTCTGTTGCTGCTATATAAGTGATTTTTCTGATGACCAGTAAAGATTTCTCTGATGCACTCTTTCACAGTATTTTGTGCATGGCAAGTATTCTGTAAACCTTAGTTCATTTTCTTCTTCCTACTTTATGTATGTGTCTTAATGCTAGCACACCTCAAGAGGTTTCCTAATTTGGTCAAGCAACTGAAAACTCACAAGACTGAATTGTTTCTAAAAGGTTCTAATGTCTCCCCATGTTTCCATTGCCACACTTTTGAGAAATCGCTCGGACCATCCTCACTCCCAGAGTCCTGTTTTGTAATTTATATGTCTTCCCATGGTTAGCCAGGAGTTGTTCAGCGTGAAATGGCTTGACCATTTCCAACAGGTCAGCGAAAAACTCCAGGCACAGGTTGCAGAGTTAGCATATAAAACAGGGCCTAGAGGAAAAAGTTAGTTTGAGTAACTGCTTTTACTTGCTCTGATTTATTCTCTTCCTTGACATTAAGATAAGCATTTGCTTTCAGACCTGGTGAGCCCTTTCCTCCTACAGACACATAAATATACAATATAAGGGAATTAAGTGGGACTTTTATGCCAAATGTGAGTATATGTAAGAGTCACCTTCACTGGGTCCGAGACAGGACTGGGCCCCTCATTCTCTAGCAGTGGACTTCTGAATGTGGATGCTGTAGAAAGGCAGCATCCTGTCATGCACCTGCACCCAGGTGGGTGATTGGAATGGGCTATAGCTGCTTTATATCCAGGTCTCTCGTGGAATGACACAGGGGTGCAGGAGTCATCACATCTGAGTGTCTCTGAGAGGCGCTGGAGGACTGCAAGACTGCGTGGTGTGAGCAACACGTACAGCCCTCATCTTGTCTGCAGAGCACCTGCCTCCTCCCAGACATGGACTGGTGCTGGAAGGTCACCCCAGGCAGCGCTACACAGTTCAGTCCTTTTTTATTGCAGCAATGTGCAACTGCCCAAGGACTGTACTTTCTCTTCTTCTTAGGTTGATGAGGGAGGGAGAGCGCCACTTTCATTTCACCATTTCTTTGCCACTGATGATCATGACAACCTCCAGGAAGATGCCATCATTAAATTAAGTGCTCTGCCCAAATATGGCTGCATTGAGAACACGGGAACAGGTAACAGTGATAGATTTGCTGTAGAATTGTTCAGGATCTAGAAAGAAAGGAGGGTGCGGGGAGGTTTTGTGCTCCAATTAAACCTAGAGATGCAGAATTAAAGAAGAATCTAACTCTCTCCATGAGATGGCAGAAAGAAAGGCTTTGTTCATTGAACAGGCATTTACTGAGCATTTTCTACGGGCCATGCACTTTTTAAGCACCAGGGGTACGTGCATAAACAAAACAGGCAAAATCCTTTGCCTTCATAGTGCTTTGGATTAATAGTGGAGAGAAACAAAAGACCTGAAAAATGAGAAAACTGGGTGAGACCTTACGAGGTGAGTAAATGCTACAGAAAAGATGGAGCAAGGGAAAGGGATTTGGTGTGCTTGCGGTGGGGTGGTGGGACTTAGGGGCTACATTCAGAACTGAGCATCAAGGAAGTAAACATTTCTGTCTTTATTGTGAGGCTTCTGTGGTTTAGCTGAACCCTAGCATATGCACCAGTGCCTTCTGTGGATCTGACAGGGATTGAAATGCATGCTGTCTCTATGACACCCTCTCGGCATTCCTCGCATCTGCCTTCTGCCCTGGATCTGTCCTCCTTATCACAGAGGAGCAGAGGCGAGAAGGCACGAACTGTCCGCGGGCCCCTGAGACTGCTGTGAGTGGCAGCTGAGACAGCTCTGGGCAGTGAGATTGCTGAGTGCCAGTGTTTGGCTCTGATTTGTGTGCAGTTAGCAGGTCCCAGGGACAGACCACTGACCGCAGGTATCGGAGGCCAGCAAGGTGCCCCAGTTTTGAGCCTGTTGATCAGAAACTCATCTAGCCTGGCCATGTTTTCCAGCTGAAAGTCTTGAGTCTTTTCCCTATTTGCCTTTCACTGTGTGTTGTCAGATTTGCTTAAGACCAAATTAGGTTTGTCTCAACAATCGTCTATGCTAGATGCGACTGATGGAAAGGTGAGGAACGCAGCCCCTGCCTTGAGGAGGAGACAAAACATGAACATTGATAAATTATAATAAATCACAAATACCAGAAGAGGAAAAGAAGCGAAACCCTGAGATAGTACATAGGACTCAGCAAATGCTTTTGCCTGCGAAGGCAGTGAATCTGAGGACATGATGTGTGGGCTGGAACCTGAAGGGTCAGTGGGAGTCGCGTTGAGCAGAGGGAAAGTGGCGTTTTCTGCAGAGTTGAGAGTGTGCGGAAGGTGGGGACTGGTGAAAGGGAGTTGGTTCCCAACCTCCTCCTCTCCGGTGCTTTCGTTCTTACCAAGTCTTTGTAGCACAGCTTTCTGAGTACCTGGAACACTCGTACAGAGTACAGATACCGCGAGGAGGGAAGGGGCTGTCCGGCTCAGAAGACAAAATTCTGTCAAGGCTCAGCTGCGTTAAAAAGTAGTCCTCAAATACTAATGAGCATAAATGTCCCTTTGGGGGCTTGTAGAGATAGTGTCCCGGTCAGCAATCCCACACTGCTGGTTGAGGAAGCCCACTTAGAACGGCTGTTCTGCAGTAACATTGGTCTGAAGCTGTAAATGAGCAGAGGCACACAGGGACGCCAAAGATTTTCCCAGGCTCCTTCAGCTAACAACCCTGCTGCCGTTGGTCCACGAGAAAGGCCCTTTTCACTTTTGTTTGGAGCTGAGCTGTTCACATGTGTCTGAAGCCAGCCACCTCAAGTCAGAATCAACTACCTGATGGGAAGAACATCTGAAAAACAGAAGAAGCAGCTTTTACTTCTTGCCAACAAATATGAAAGAGCAAGAGGACTACTGTGAATGCTGTGGGATCTGAATTCACTTAGGAATGGTGCAAACAGGCCATACCCTGCCTCAGCTACCTCCAAGGGCAGCGCAGGGGTAGGCATCTGTGGTACCAGCCAGCACACATTCACAACTGCTTCATCTGTGCATAGCAGATTCTGCTTAACAAGGAAGAAAAGCATGTTAGTAAGAATGATTTACCTCAAAAAGTAGAAAGTACTGTTTTAAAACCTGAAAAGATTGGTGCTTAAAGCCTTGCTGACAGATTCACATGTTGCATAGCTATTTCTCCAATGATTTTTTTAAAGCTATTACATCTGTGTATCACATTTACTTAAACTATTTTTGTCTATTTACAGTGATCAATAGAGGGGAAAAGTAAAAACTGGAAATATTTTAGCAGTTCTCTTTGGAAACACTGAGCTGTATGTCCTAGGTATTATTAGGTCACTGGCCACTTAGACTTTTCTCTGCTTCCGATGTCTAGAAGAATCAGTGCAAGCAGTTAAGAAAAAAAATCATGTCATTGAAGCAAAATATTGTCTTGAGTTCCTTTCAAACAAATTGTTAAAAACAAAACAACTTTCCATTCCTAAGCATTGTGTTTGGATGCCACCGAGTATGGCACTGTCCATAATTCAGAAAGTTAATGGCCTTCTTTGATATTTACAAAATATCATGGAGAAGGGAAGAGAAAGCTTTGTTGCTTTCACGTCTTCCAGCTATGCTTTTCTTTGTCAACAAAAGGATTTCTTTTTCTCCCCTCTCAAGAAGAAAATTTTGGTAACAATTTAAAACCCATTATTTAGGATTCAGGTTAGAATCAAGTAAAAGACAAGCCATCCATCATCTAGACATGTTTACCCTTCCCCTTGGCCTTTTACAGTATCTAGGGTGGGATGAGCAGAATAAACTGTAGCCACACTTTCCATGGAACTCTCAATGGTCCCCAGGCACCTCAGTACCTGAATGGCACCTGCAGCAGTCAGCTTTGTTACTCTAGCACACACCTGCAATAGATGAAGAGAGAAAGAGAATGAATTTATTTTGTCCCATGGCTTTCGAGGTATCCATCCCAGTCAGTTGACCCCTTGCTTTTGCACAAGACAGCACATCACGGTGGGGACAGGTGGTGAAGCAGAGCTGCCCACAAGAGACAGGAAGGGCCTGCGGTCCCACTGTCTTCTTCAGCGTGCATCCTTAGTGACCGGAAGACCTTCTGCCAGGCTCCACCTTTTAAAAGTTTCACTGCCACCCAGAAGCAGCACAGGCTGGGGATAATTTAGCCACATGGACCTTTTGGGGACACTTGTGCCAGCCACAGCAGCATCTGAGCTCTGAGTGGGACATGAGCGCCTCAATACCTTATTTGTACCTGAGTGTCATGGCCCCTGAATGATCCTGAGCCATGCACCTCTGTCTGAGGGCTGGGCTCTGGCTGGGAGGCTGGATGCAAACATGCTGGAAGGAGAGGTTTCCTAGACAAAAAGATATGGAGAGAAAAAGTGTTCTTCTTGCAGTATTGCTGGATAGAATGGTTTTGAAACTGGCGAAAGTTTGAGGTAGAATCATGGCTATTGCATTGTGACTTATTCTAAGATTTATGCTATAAAAGATTACTAACAAAACAACCACTGATTCTATGCCATTTGCAAGAAAAAAACACTCTATGCTCAAGAAAGAAAACTTCGTATGTGCAATTTCATTTGATTACCAGTGGTGACATAGGACAGGCAAATTCTGTTATAGAACAGTCTTGAAACTGCATATCACTCCAAGTCTTCTAATTCCTGGTTGTCTGCTCTCTCCTAACTTTGTTTTCAAGTATATTCTTATCTTGTGTTAACAATAATGTCTTGTTTTCTAGTTCGGCCTAACAGGCTGAAATTGATGTATCAAACAAGTCCTCTCTCAATGTTCATACAGGCGATCGTTTTGGCCCTGGAATTACCAGCAACTCAGAAGCATCATTCCCTATTCAAGATGTCCTGGAAAACTACATTTACTACTTTCAGAGTGTTCATGAAAGCATCGAGCCAACCCATGATATTTTTAGTTTCTATGTGAGTGATGGAACCAGTCGTTCAGAAATTCACAGCATCAATATCACTATTGAGGTAAAGACTGGAAGTTGGAAAAGCTGAACCTTTGATTACTAAAGAGCTCACCATTAGAGAGCTTTCTTTCCCTGGATTCAAAAGCAAGGAAGATTGGATATGACCTTTAGTCTTAAAGATCCACCTTAAAATATAACCCTGACCTTCAGAAAACTTGTGGAATTAAGCCTGGCCATTGGGGAAGGTCTGAATTTCAAATCTGAATTTTCATTTTAGAGTAAAATTTATTTATTCTATGTAAAAACAGTTTGTGAGAGTCAGACAGAGAAACCTTGCCATTCCCATATTTAGATAAAAATTAACATATGCCTGAATTTTCTCTGAAATTCTTGTTTGGCTCTATTCATGTTTCCCTTTTCTTATATTTTAATGCATTTATTCACTTAATTATAACATCAAAGAAACATGACCCTTGATCCTGTTTTCATTTGAGCAGCTCCACAGTCTTGCTCTACTACTCCAGAGAGTAAGAGAGATAAAAGATAAATTTCAGAGTGGAATATTCTCTGCCATGGGAAAACAAAATACATGGAGTCTTCAGCAATCTTAAGGCACAGTACTAGGGAGACTAGGAGACAGTTTTAGAAACCCCATTTCCCAATACGGTATCTTTCTACCAGTACTAGGATATGCTTAGGATTTTCTGGTACAGTTCTGAGATCAAATAGTCCTTTAATACCCCTGATATACTTGGACTTAGCATATTATATGCCCATCTCTTTTGGTCTAGAAAATGTGATCGTTGTACTTAGGGAAGATATCTTAGAAGATTTTTGTAGAATGACCCCCTGCTTCATCTCAAAGGGCCATTTTGTTTGTGTGACTTTCTCTTTTGCTTCTTTTTCAAGCTAATTGTTTTGATTAGGAAGATAGTGACACATTAAATGCTATTTTGACAGTGAAAGTTGCTGCAAGAATAATGCCCTCTCTGAATAATGTGCCTTTTCTTTCTTCTTAACCAATGTCTGCATGAGACCAAATGTTTCGTGTTTTAATCAGAGAAAGAACGATGAGCCTCCCAGGATGACCTTGCGGCCCCTTCGAGTGAAGCTGAGCTTGGCTGTGGTGATAACCAATTCTTCTCTGAGCCTCCAAGACCTGGACACCCCAGATAATGAGCTGGTTTTTGTATTGACAAAAACGCCTGACCACGGTAGGACACAAACTGCTGTGCAAAGCTTCTTAATTGGGATGTCTGATGGGTTATTAGAACGAGCACATAGATTTCAGTTGGTTATTCTTTTGCCTTTCCCATATCTAGTCCATTCTTTGCATCAAAGTATAATCAAATTCACAGCTAGCTAATACTCTTTTGGGGTCACAGTAGACACTGGTTGTTTAAAAAGCCTGAATCCCAGGTAATTGTGTCTCTGAAATTTTACTTCAGCTGTTTTCCTGCTTTTCTTTGTAACCTCAAGCAAAACAGGTTTCAGCACTTGCATATCTTCTCAGAGTAGACATCCTAATTGATAATCGGGAGCCATCTCGTGTGCTAGCATGTGAGCTGCCTCTAGGAGCCTGTTCCTTTTACAAAGAGAGCATTTTTCCTGCTTTAGAGCAGATGCAGAAGCTACTGTCAGGATCTTCTGCCCACTTCTTTCTCAGTGCCATCCCAGGCATAGGTTAGAGTGCAGGAGCCCAGCCCAATCCACTGCAATACTTGCGGGGGTTAAGAGGAAATTGTTGCTGTTGATGAGGGTTAACAGAAGAGGCTCTCGGCCCCTACACTTTTAACTTGCTTCCTTCACTTTCACTTTCTTTAATGAAGCACTTTAACTGTCCCAGTGAGGTCCATGACCCTTGAAAACGGAATCTTGAATGTAAAGATGCTGAGTGTCTTTCTGAATTTAAAAGGAATTTAAACTACTTTCCCCTTTCCTGCTCCACATTCCATAAGAGAAAGGCAGTGAGTGAAGAGTGCACTTTGCAGAAGAGAAAAATAAGGCATGGATAACAAAGTGAGTTTCAGTTCATGAAGGGAGATGGTGATTTTGAAGCCACTATGTTGCTAGATCCATCTGTGTCTCCTTAAGAGATGTTGAACCAGAAAAGTGGGACTTTGTCTTTTTTATGGATGAGACCACAGGGTAGCATCTGTACTTATAAAATGTTAAGTTGTCCACATTAAGAGCCTCTGAGATGTTTCACATTGTACTCAGAATCAAACTGCGAGGAAAACCAGTGTTTTGGTTTATAGGCTACCATTGTTTCTTTGTTATTCTTTACTTTCTTCCTCAGGTCATCTACTCCAGAGACTTACTTCTTCTGATCCTCTGGAGAATGGGACAGTTTTATCCCAGGGCTCCTCCTTCACCTACCAGAATGTCCTGGCTGGGCTGGTTGGATATATGCCTGGGAACTCTGGTGTGGCTGTGGATGACTTTCAGTTCTCCCTTACCGATGGCCTCCATGTGGACACAGGGAGGATGGACATCTACATAGAACTGCCCATAAGTGACTCCCCCCGATTGGCTGTAAACCAAGGACTACAGCTCTCAGCAGGTATCACAGGAGTAGAGGAGGCAAGCCGTGCTTCTTTCCTCCTTAACGCTTCCTGGCCAGCATCGAGTACCTTCTTCCATCAAAGTAGCTCTTCAGCACTTTGGCACACTGGAGTTTTGGAGAACTGTTTTAGAGATACTGAGAATTATGTGTGACAAATAGTGAGCCTCTGAAATTCTTTGAACTAGATCTCTTTGTGAGTTCAAAAAAGTTTGTGAAGAGTCCATATATTTTCAGGGTCCTCAAAAACCTTATTTTATCCAAGTACTCTTAGGCCTAGGTTTCCCGTAGCATTGCTTGTTATAATTTAGCCAACCCTACAAAAACAAATAACAAAAGAAATCTAGCAGAATTGTCAAGATGCTTATTGAAAAGAAAAAAAAAAAGGTATGGAAGGGTAGTTGGGAGGCAATTATGTCTTAAAATATACAAATAACTGAGAATCATTCAATAAACTATTCTAACATCTTTTACAATTTTAGTATGTTTTAGCAACATTCAAGGACAAGTAGCACATTTTATTACTAAAATAATCACAATTTATATGATTTATCTATTTTTTCACCATTGTGTGGAGATAATAAAATGTTAACTGTTTATTGAAATAAGGTGAATAGGTAAAAAACTGAAATAGGAAGTTGATTAGGGAGTGGGCTGTATTGGTCAACTTTCCCATTGCCAAGACACAGTACCCTACTCCTACAACTTAAATAAGATGAGGTGTAACTTGGCTTATGTTTGGCATGGATTCAATCCATGATCAGGTGGCTCTGAGGCAGAAACATGGTGGGCACGGTGGAGCAAAGCTGCTTAGTTCTTGGCACCAAAGAAGCAAAGGAGGGGAATAGTGCTGGAAAGGAAGAGGCCGGGGACCAGACACAGGGCCCAAGGTCACCCCTCCGTGACTCATCCAGACATGCCCAGAAGTGTACTCTACCCATTGCCCACCAGAGCCAGGCATGTTGACCCTGCACCCTAATGACTGCATGGCCCTTTCACATCTCTCTAGGAAGCTATTGTTTGTTTATTCTTAGTGTCACATCTGTTTTGTATTTAAAAATATATATTATTTGAAAATCTGAGGATTGTCATGGTCTCAATTATTAGGAATAGGATTTGACTTTACCTTGTTTACAAGCTAATAAGCTAGCCTCTTCCTATTTCATGAATGCTTATAGAAGACACAGGATTCCTCCTTCAAAAACAAACTTCTTTGCTATAACACAGCAGAAAACATGGTCATTAGCAAGTTTGCATTGGCCCTCTCTGCCCACCAAGTCCCATGAGAGCAATGCCAAGGACCCATACAGATGGGGAAGCTTCCATATTACAGCAAGCAGCAAGTCTGATCTTCAGAGGAAGAAACTACCTCACCCCTTAAGGTTCCTGCTGGGAGGTGGCCTGGGTAAAGAGTGGGCAAAGCCATGTATTCTTGCTATTTTCCTGCAAGAAATGAGAGATCTTCAGGGCTCAGGGTGGATTATCATTCTAACACTAGGATTCCCAATACAGGAGTAACTAGGGTCTACTTAGTGGAATTAACTATTTTTAACATGAGAAATGGCTTGTTAGGAGAGCAAAGGGCAAGGCCCTACTTGCATCCCCAACACCAGAGTAGTAGGTCACTCTGCTGGTAAGACTCAGTTTGTCCTGGATGGAGAAACACTTATTTTGAGTGTTTCATCTAAGATGCCTACAAGGTATGTTTTTGAGTTTATGCAAAGTGCTTTTTTGATTTGGTGACCCTTAAAACAGTCGATAAATTAAATTCATAGAACTGAATGTTATTTACGTCATAGAAGTAGGAATTATTCCACAGGTCCAGGTACTAATAGGCCAGTGGGTAGAACAAGCACAGAGAGAATAAATATGGATAAGTGGAAAAGGACCTAAACCCAAGGGACTACTTCTTTTAGAAAACTTAGACTTTATGAGCTGGAAACTGAGAAGAGCAAGTATCTAAGCCCAAAGATACTCTAGCTTCCTGTCCCCTAAAATCACTTGGCATTCCATTTGAAGGAAATGCTGGGGAGTGACCTACTCTTCTGTTCTTTTTCAGGGTCTGTAGCACGCATCACAGAACAGCTCTTGCAAGTGGCAGACACTGACTCAGATGCCCAGCAGGTTATGTACGTCCTGAAGGAAGATCCTGGTGCTGGGCGCCTGCAGATGGTGACAAATGGCAACCTGGAACAAATCTCTGTTCATGGCCCTGTCCGAGGCTTCACCCAGGCCGACATCAGCCAAGGTCAGCCAGTTCTTCCCAAGCTTCTGTGGATGCCGCCTGCCAGAAGGGAAGTGGGAGTTAAATGCCGGCTAGCCTTGGCAGTAAACCAGGCACTCTTTTTTTTTTTTTTAAATAAGAGCTGAGTTGTAACTTCGTTTTTCTCTGTCTGACATTTTTGAGGTTGTCTTTTTTTTCAAAAGGAAAACTATCTTTCTTAACAAAAGATGTGAACATGACTTAACATAGCATTGATGGAATTTGGGGCTATTTACAGAGAGAGCAAAGTCATTTTGACTTTGATGCTAAAAAACACAAGAGTGAAAAAAATGAATTGAATTCGAATGGATTAAGGTGAAAATCATGCCTTCCTTAGGTGAGCAATTTATGTCTCTTTTCAGCTCCCCAAAGAGCACAAGTTAATGAACTAAGCAAAATGCAAGGGCGTAAATCTGAGCTGCCTGGGGGACATTATACGGCTCATCCTTCCTTCAGGAAATGCTGATGTAATGCAAAGGCATAAATGTTAAATGCTATGTAGTTACTGTACATTGCATTCAGAAAGGGGAAAAGTTAGATTATGGGGAGGGAAAACAGTCCAAAGCCATGTGGTATTGTGCAGTTCGTCTTAGAGGGAGAAACACACACACAAGCAGCAGACACATGGGTCCTGCCGAGGCGCAAACATGAAACACTGACAGCTGCTGAATTCTCCCTGGATCCGTCTGACCCTTGATGAAGTGGGTAGAATAAGTGAAGGGATAGTAATTCCTTAATTATTCCACACCTCCGTGTCTCCTTGTGAAAAATGAAACCAGGCACCTCTTCCCAGAGGTTTGGTTATATTTGCATTGATGGCTACATATAAATGATGGTACAGGCTAGCAAAAATAGATTGCACTGTACGTCTCCCTTTGGCTCCCTTTGAGCTGTGTGGAGGTTATTTGTACACTTGCCTATTTATTTGTATGCTGGATGTAGTCGGCATCATTCCTTGTATTGGGAAATAGGCGATGAGGAGTTGTGGGAGAAAGTGGGCTGCAGGTCTGCATCCTCTTACCTTGTGATACACATGTATAGTAGGATCCTCTGTGTGCTGCAGGTGTGGCCAGAGCCATCACACACAGAGCAGTTTCCCTGATCTGGTTACTCATGGGGTCTCCTTAAAGGCCCAACTAGACCATTCACAAAGGCCGGGCCTCAACCATAAGAAATGTCACTTTAAAAGAATTTGTTATGAGAAAGTGTCTGGATGTGGGGAAATCAATGGTAGGGTTGCAAAGGGAGTCAACGAAAGCTTTAGATTAAAATGTAAAATATGTCAAAGTGAGAAAGATATAAATTATAAATTGATGCATTGTCGTGAATAGTAGTTGAAGTCTCACTTCTTACTTGAGGAATAAGAATGGAAAGCACTAATAGCAAATCTTGCTTCTTTCCCCTTTTATAGGACATATAGAATACAGTCACAGAACAGGAGAACCTGGTGGGAACTTTGCTTTTAAATTCGATGTGGTTGATGTTGAAGGCAACAGGTTGACGAACCAGTCATTTTCTATTGGGGTTTTAGGTAAGTGAGTACTAGGTTCTATACAAAAATACTGGAGCAGTTGGGAGTTGTGTCGTTTACACTGTGCTCACCTTGGAGCTTGAGGCCCCTTCAGCTAGCTGCATGGGACTTGAAAATCATACTCCCTGTCCCTCAGCCCTGGTCCCTCCGTGGGGCCTCTGAAGGACATACCTGAGCATTGCTGTGACCTTACTGCTGGGTGTCCAGCCTAGGAGTGAAGAAAGGAGGCTGAAAAAGACTCCGTTTCAAATCACTATTCTGATCATTTCAGAAGCCAAATCTCCCCCAATCATCATCACCAATAAAGGGCTGGTCTTGGATGAGAATTCAGTGAAGAAAATCACCACTGTGCAGCTGTCAGCCGCTGACCAGGATGGCAAGCCTGCAGAGCTGATCTACAGAGTCACCAGACAGCCCCAGCTGGGCCATCTAGAACATGCAGTGTCACCAGGTACGTCTATCATCTTTTGCTGTATGCAACCAAAAACTGGGACCTAGCAGAGTGTTGGTTCTAGCATACACCTAAAAGCTGCCTTAGTTGGTACTCACGGTCTGCCTCACTAAGTTTGACCACTATGCTACACTGTGTTATACTTAGCATATCATAGGTGTGCAGTAATTTCTTGTGAAAGTGAATGAAAGGCTGCAGTGTGGGTTTGGGAGTATGGCTCAATGTAGGGTGAGTGCTTAACATGCCCTAGCTTTGCTCTTCACCCCTCGCCCCCCTCAAATCTCCACTATTTTACATAAGCAATCTTACTCCATAACTAGACAGTCAATTCCTGTGGAATAAACATCACACCTTGTTCTTAGATGTTCCCCTGGGCACGTGACACAATGCAGTGTTCTATGCTTAAAAATTCAACTCAGAAGCTGGGGTGGAGCTTGGTGGTACAGCACATACTTAGCATGCTCATGACCATCTATTCAGTCTCCAGCGCACACACACAAATTCAGTTCAATAAAGAGTAAATAAGCATGTGTAATGAGCAAGGCTGTAGTTTAACTGCTCCTCAGGAAGCAAAGATGAATGAGAGACAGTCCTTGCCCACCAGAGTTCTCTACTAGGTGTGACAAGGAGGCTCTGCAGATAAGCAGAACGCTGGGAAGGCTATGGCAAGTGTTTAAGGGTAGTACAAACCATAAGAGTTCAAAAACGGGGGGTGCTCTACATCCTGAGGAAAGTGCACAGAGGTAATATCTAAGAACACCCTGGGAAGACACAAAGTTTAGGGGCAGGATCTGCGTTCTTTCCAGAGATGGCAATGGGGGTGCTCTTAAAAAATGGTAAGTGAGTGAGCCACTTGAGCTGAAGCATGTGTTCTGAAGATACTAAGAGACAGAGGTTGTGGATAGTCTGAGCTTTCATGGAGGGCCCTCAAAACTGGGGTAAATAATCTCTACTTAAGAGGATAGGCAATAGGGAGTTGCTGCTGAATTTCAAACAGGGAAGGAAGTGAAGTTCACCAGGCGGTGTCCAAGAGGGTGGAGGAAAAACAAAGGGTTAGAGTGAGGTGGATGGGAGTGGCACTTAGTACATGGTCAGCAGGCGGTGGCTGCTTGAAGGAAGGAAGAAGAGAATTCCAGGGCACCTACAGCGAAAAGGGAAAAACTGCAAGTCAGTGACAGTATTAGTGTCTCTTAGTTATTAAAAAGGAAGGTTTGTGCTAATATCAACTGGAGAAATTTTCATGCCAATAACTTGTACCCTGAGCAGCTACTTTAAATATAGCAACTTGTCATGTATAAACTATTGTTATTCTCCTATTATTTTGTTCTATGAAATTTATTAATCTCCTATGAAATTTTGTTTTACCTTTTTTTCATAAAATAAAATAAATAATTCCAGGGGGCAACCTCTAGAATTTGGTGGCCAAATCAATGTGAAAGACAAAAGATAATTGCTGAATTAATAATCTAAAGGTACAATGGTCCTTATTTCCTTGAACACCAGCAGTGACAGCTTGCTGGAGATTCAGATCTTCAGTAGTTTTCTTCGGATTTTAAATTACAGATTCTTCATTCAACTAGGGAAATATCAAAAGAGGGGAAATGCTTGCCCTTATAGTCCTCGTTTTCTAAGGTAAGGAGTCAGATAATAAATAGGCAAGCAAATAACATCATATGTCAGGTGCTGATAAGTGTTAGGTGGGCACATGGGAGGCAGAGAGGGAGGGAAGTCTTCCCTGATGATGAGATGACATTTGAGCAGCGCTCTGAATAGAGGAGGGGAGCCAGCCAGCTGATGAATAAGGGAAGAACATTCCAGACAGAGGGTCAGCAAGTCTAAACATCCTGCATCTGGACCGGTCAGGTAAATCAAATTCAGAGCAAGAAGCCAGTGTGGCTGCAGCAGGTGCGTGTGGGAAAGGGTGGTGAGAAATGAGCTTTGAAGGGCGGAGTGTGTCTGTGGAGGGGTGAGGGTAGCGGGCCTGTGGGGTCCAGGCTAACGGGGAGGTGGGGGGCACTGTAGCCTTCCATATGCAGCAGAGTGTCCACAGGAATGGACACCTGGCTAGAGTCTCTAATGTAGATTAAAGCAGGGCCCACCTTCTCTATACCAAAGTTCCTGGGGGTGTATGCAGAGCAGCAGCCCCAAGACCTTGGCTGCATGAGGTATTTGGTAACTAATCCATGTGCTAATTGCCGCTGCCAGAATTCGGTCAGGTTGCTGACTGTAGCTCTCCAAAGATGCGAGGGTAGGTCTGCCTGTTGTGTTAGGCAGCTGCATGCACCCTGCAAAGAGTGTGCAAAAGTTTTAAGCTTCGAGGTGCTACCAAGTGCCCTCCTGCTGGGACCCTCAGCCCTTGCTGTCTACCCCAGGGTGCTTACTAGTCCCGTGCCAAGTGCTTAAATTCACTTTTTCTTTTTCACATCTTTCAGATTTCACCGGGCTTCAGGTCTGGTTGACAAGAGCAATTTGGGATCATGCTTTTCCCCCCTGCTTCAACAGCAGAGAGATGTTCCACTTCCTTTGCGCGCTCTTTCCCAACAGGCCCAGCTTCCAAATCCAGGTGCTCCCCACCCCCGCCTGTCTCTCCTCATCAACCTCTTTCCTGTGACCCCAGGGAAAGTAGGGATGAGGGTCCCGCCCTCTCTTTATCCCTTGCCTGTAAGATGGGGCACCCAGCCCCCCTCTGAGCCCTTTCTATTGCACATAGCCAGGATCCCTTTCTTTAAGTGAGGCCATGTTCATGGACTTGATTCTCTCTCTTTACATGTGGGAAGACTGACTTCGGGGGAAGGACACACGGACGGGCTCTTTGGCCTCTGCAGGCAGCTAGTCACAGTGTAGAAAACCTGTATCTCACTGGGTGAGGCTGGGCCCGGCAGGAGTTGACCTTGGGGTGGGGCCTGTTATTCCCAGAAGCAGAGCAAACCCTTGTGGGCCAGTGCCCTCGGGGTGGCCCTGAGCGGTTTGGGGACCAGTTAGTATTGGCCCTCAGTGTGGACAGAGATGGTAACACTCGATGGCTTCCCATGACATGGACTTGCCCTCACACTAGTGGAAGTCCTCCTCGTTTCCCTTGAGAAGCTGCTGGGGACCATGTGCGTGTTTGACCCCTGCCGGAGACAAGCCTGAGCCTCCTACTGAAGGAGAGGCTGAGCCTGGATCCAGTCCCCATATGTGCTGTCCTTCAAGGACAGGGACCACACCCTCACGGCAGGGCTTCCCTCCTTTCCTACACCCCAAAGACTCTTTCAGAGATTGAACTAAGGAGCAATATTAACTAAGGCGGAAGCTAAGAAACCCCCAAACATAGCAGTTTAGACTAGGAATTCGTTTTCTCTCCCAGAATAATCCAGAAGCAGCAAGCTCAGCGGTCCTGAGCGACAGGCCCCATCTCTAGCTCTGTTGTCCCGGTCTCTCCGCCGGACGGGGGGAAGACGAGGCCTTTTATGCACGTGGCTTGGTGAACGCTCCCTCTTCTGCATGGTCGTGGTCACACAAGGCCAAGAGGTGGCCGGCACACAGCTCTCACTGGGTGTCCCCGTACCTACCTGGTAGTCAGGAGCCACTCGAGACACTGGCTCTGCAGAATAGGCACATGGTTGTCACGGTAAGATGGGAGTTGTCCTATGACTCAGATGCAGAAGAGTGACGGTCGCTGAACAAGCTGTTAGATCTAGAGGTGGGGCTGCTAACTGTCCTACAGGGAATAGGTGAGTCCTGGTCAGATATTTGCCTAAAAGGCCAGTAGTGCTCTTGGTGAGAAACAGTGGACTGTGTCGCCTGATCCAGAACCGAGTTCCTGTCTGGATTTTCATCTTTCAGTAAGTCCCCTACTCACAAATGAGTTCCATTCCAGGAGAATGCTGCTGAGTTGGAATTGCTCATAAGTCAGACAAAGTGAACCTTAGACACCTTCGACACAAATACACAATGTAAAACATAAAAAACCAAACACACATACAAAAATAACAAAAACGAACCGTTTTTACTCTTACTGTTCCCTGAAAATGGTGGTACAGTACCAGTGCAGTGCTGTGGCAGGTAGGGGATGACAGAGTGAGCTGACAGGAGGAGAGGTGCTCGCTGGAGCGGGCGTGGCAGAGACTTCAGAGCTGAAGGGTCATCAGGAGGAGAAGCAGGAGATGGAGGGCAGCTGGCATTTCGCTCCCACCTGATGCTGCTGACGCAGGTGTTTTGATGGACTCACTTCTGCCCACTGTCCTGAAACCCATCTAGCCGCGCCTGGGCAGTAGCTCTTTGTCTCACCATAGCTGACTCGGTATCACTGGACAGCATTCTGAACAGAGCTGCAACCTACATGTACTTTACCCTACCACACTGTACAGTAAGCACACAGCAGCACAACTTGACAGTGTCTGGCAGGCACATGAACTGCTTGCACGTGTTCACATCTGTGAATGTTCATAGTGTGAGGTCTGTTCATATGGGCAAAAGTTCACAACTTGAATGTTCTTAGGTCGGAGACTTCCTGTGTTCCCAGTCCAGCAGGTTGCTGTCACCACAGCTCCATTAAATAATGAACCTTACAAATCTCAACACCTTACTGATTTCATGTCCCCTACACCCACCAGGTGCTTCAAGAAGAGTTAGTAGATGCCATTTCTGATACCTCAGGGCAGATTTTCCGCTTGCTGGATGCCCCTTGGCAGTATAATGTACTGTCCTGAAGGGACAGAATGTCTTCTTGGGCAGGAGAAGGAAAGTCCCTGCGATGTGTCAGAATCCCTAAATGCATTTAGGGAATCTTGAAAGCTCCTCTGCAGGTGGGCAGCCAGGTGGCCCCTTTTACATCAGTGAGTACAGTAGTTCTTGTTGAGGCCACTGGAAGAAAAACCTGAGCCACTCAGATGAGGGCCTCATGCTTAGCACAGGCAGGCAGGACTTGGCCCTGAACCATAGAACACGTAACAGAGGACACAGTGGCAGGTCTGCCATCCATGAGCCATCAGTGCCTCTTGATTCTTTCTGCCACTGGCACTGGTTGAGGATCAGTGAAGTACACAATGCTTAGCTTCAGCCTCTGTCAATCATGGGGTATGAGGCGTATTTGTCTTCCCGCCCTCCTGGGGACTTGGAAGGCACCCCAGTGCATTTTCCCACCAGTCTGAGAGTGGCATATTCACCACAGGATATGATCTTGTTCTTAAATATTGAAATCAGGCAAATGATTATTGTTCTGCCCTCATAACCTCCTTACTAACAGCCAGATGACTCACTCAAAGGACCCTCCATGAGGAGCCTAAAAGCCTTAAGTCTTTGAATGCTCTGGCTGTTGTGAAGTCTCACGTGCAGGGAATCATCTCCTCAAGGCACTGCACCCAGCTTTCCCACTTCTGACTTTGTACTTAACGCCAAGCCCTCTGTTCCCGAGGCACTCAATTAAAGGTGCTGACAAGGACACTATCTTTCCAACAAGTGCCTCTTCCCTTCCCCTAGCTCAACTCATTGACATGCTTCTTAGTCTTTTATATTCACTTCTGAAAGTCCTCCGGGAAGTGGGCATTTTGCCCAGAAACCATGATATTCCCATACCACGTCTCAGGCTAGACCAACAGTGTCATCAGAGCCCAGGTGGCTTGCACAGAGAGCACAGTCCTGAGGAGCAACTGCACCATTCAAGGGAGAGGTCAAAGCAGGGGTTTCAGGGTGCCATCAGGGCCTTGACTGGGGTGCCCCCTGAGCAGACTGTCCCATGTTCAGGCTGCCTCCTGGGGTGCCTGAGCTCTGGGGACAGAAAATTCTTTCAGTTGTGTACTCTCAGTCTAAGCATTCTGATTCCAGGTTCCTTGCTAGCTTATGTCTTTGAGAAACCATGTAAGACTGCAGCAGGGAGCCCTTCTCAACTGGTGGCTAACCAGTTAGGACTATGCTTTAAGAAGTTTAGGAACCACCAAATGGAATGTTATTTTTATTCACCAGATATAACCAGTTCTCTTGTTAAGTCTGCTCAGTTCTCTTTATTAAACATACTACAGAATCTACATGGCTTCTGATGTGCTACTGCACAGGTCAAGTGAGATCAAATGTTGTCATTTGCCATTTTATCTGCTACCTCTCAGGTCACTGTACTGCTCCAGCTTTAAAGAGGGTGAAGAAATAAGGTAAAATAAAATGAGAGTCTGTGTTACAGGACGCACTCCAGCTCATGTGACCCATATAGCAGAAAGGAAGCAGGGGAAAAAAAGAAAGAAAACCAAAGTCATTTTTCTGAGTATTTCTGTTTTTCTTTTATGTCACTGGTTCTTAGCAGCCTGAACATTACAGTTAGTGAGGATATGTTTAAAAATAATGATACCCAGGGCCTACCAGACCCATAAATAAAAGTCTCTGAGGGGTGGGGCTTGGACAGAAGTGTCTTTTAAAAGCGTGCTGTATTTGTCCATCTTTTGTTGCTATGACACAATTCCTGAAGCTGGTACTTAATAAGGAAAAGAGGTTTATGTAGCGCACAATTTTGGAGAATCAAAGCACAAGATGGGCAGCCCCGTTTGCTCAGAATCTTCTGAGGACCCTGTTGGCTAGGTCACAAAAGGTTGACAGCATGTGGCAGAGGAAGACTGGGGAGAGACCATTCTTGCTCTTTTCATAGCTACCCACTGGGACAGGAACTAACCCACTCTTAGAGCCCTGCATTAATCCCCACCATTGTAGTACCCACAGTACCCTAACCACCTCTAAAAGCCCCACCTCTTAAGGGCTGCACAACTTCTTACTCCCACCACATTGTGGACCAAGTTTCCAACCCTAGAAACTCTGGGAGACGCACTCAAACGTTATCCAATCACTGCATATCCCCATGAAATTCTGCCTGCAGGCTGTTGTATGTAGTGCTGCATCATCTGCGAAGAGCTCCTGCTTGCCATTTCCTCCCCTTAAGAGGCATTCATCAAGTAGCTACTACAAAAAGGAATGCATGTTTCAGAAATGGGGTACCTGTGAAACAACTATGTGCAAATGTTTCAGCCACCACAGCGGCCACAAGTCAGGATGACAGGAGCCGAGGGCAGCGGCCCCCCCACTAGGCAGGGGTTTGGTCATGAGACACCTGCCAGCAGGGTTGCTTTCCCGAAGAGGCACCTTAATTCCAACTCCTCTGGGTTTCATGACACCAACCAAAACAGGGTATGCCCATTAGTTTGGGCTCTCCTTGAGAGCAGAGGCTCATCCTTCACTAGGGCCACCATAGCAAAGGGCCAAAAGCAGGCAGCTTAAACAACAAAAAACCCATGTTCTCAGAGTTTTAGAAGCCAGAAGTTCAAGGTCACGGTGTTGGTAGGGTTGACTCATGCAGAGGGCTATGAAGGAAGGATTGTCCATAGATGGTCACCTTCCTGTTCACATGTTCTCCCTGGAAGGATCTGCCTTGTGTCCCCCTGTCCCTGTTTATAACATCAGCTTTATGGAATTAGGACTCACCTTTGTGATATTATCTAATTGTGTAGGCAGTGACCCTATTTCCAGATCAGGCCACACCCTCAGTTATTAGAATTTGGGACTTCAGAATATGGAGTCAGTCACCCCATAACAAGAGGGCTTGGAGACAATCAGAAGAGAGCAGGTTGAGTTTCCCTCAGGATGAGCCAAGTGAGGTGGGCAGCATGTGCAGAACCACCCCCAGGTCCGCGAACAGATGATGGAGGCATCCCCATGCCCTACCCAAAAGGCAGTTTCTCCAGAGCTGCTTCACTGGGCAGCCATTCCTTGACCTGGACTGAGCTTTGTGCAATGTGTGGGTTTTCCAGGGATCTGGAAAACTGGCGGGGTTAGTGTGGGTCTCTGTAATGCTGCCAGAGACATGGTGCAGACAGCACTTTGGTGACTGAAAACACCTTCCGTGGGATTAAAAGCCTTTAAGTCTTTCAAAAAGCAGCTACCTGCTGTGGCAGCCAATAGACAAGTATGTCGTTGGAAACAGAAACGCCTGCAGAAAAGTGAGTAGCTGGTGCCTTCCAAAACCCAAGGAGAAAGAAAAGGCTAAATTTTTGAAAACAAAAATGTATAGGAATGGGAAATCTGTGTTCAGTAGAACTCTTAGATACGGATTAGAGTTGGTGAGTTGAAAAACACTCGCCAGCCATGTTTTGGCACAGACTGTGTCTCCTGCACTGTTCTGCGTGCTTCTCAGTGAAGGAACCAGAAAGATCCTTGTTCTCTTGAAGCATCCATTCCACACCAGCTTGTTACCCTCTGGCATGTGAATATTTTTATCACTTAAAACACAGTAAACCCCATCAAAAATCAGTATTTCCTATAATAAAGAGATTATAGACAAAAAAGTACTTTAGAAGAAACGATTCAAAAACATTACAATGAGGATATGTCAGTTGTATAGTGATGATGATACAATAAATGCGTGACTAAGTTTCATTATTTCTGCTTTTCCATTCTCTTCATATTTTCTTTAATAAGCATGTCATTTTTGTATTTTAAAAACGTCAGGGGCCATGGACATAGCTCAATGGCACGGAGCCTGCCTGGCATGCACAAGGTCTTGAGTTTGATTCCCATACCAAAAAAAAAAAAAAAAAAACATGAAAAAATTAAGGGCAGACAACTGGGGGAAAAAGAGAAAAAAGTTATTTAAAAAAAAAAGCTAAAGGACAAGCATGAGAGTCATGAAGTTCCTTGTCCAAACGACTCTTATGTGTAGCACTCTTGGCAGGTATAAATGTTGGAATTAAACTTATTTGGGTTCTGATTTCAGCCTTATTAGCTATGTGACCTTGGATAGGTCATGTACATTTTTCATTACATAAGTAGTTCTCTTCCTGTGTCATAAAGAATCTATAAAAATGCCTCATCTGACCTCCCAGAGTTGTTCAAAAGCAAAATCCAACATATATAAGCAAGCCTGATGTAACATGATACCCATTAATCATAGACCTCTCAGGTACTTCTAGTGAGGATGTAAAATGGTTCTGCCACTTTAAAAAAAAACAGCATAACAGTTCCCTAAAAAAATAGGCATATAACTGGTATATATCCCAGTTGTTCCACTGCTAGAGATTGACCCAGGAGGAATGATAACGTGTGTCCATACGTAGACGTTATTGTGGCAGCCTTATTTGTTGTAGCCCCAAACTGCAAGTGCAAAGGCCTATCAGCAAGTGAGTGAGTAAACAGGGTATAATGTATCCACACGGAGGAATACTACTCAGTTTTTAAAAAAGACTAAACTATTAGTATATGCTCAATCTCAAAATAATTATGCTAAATGAAAGAAACCAGACACAAAGTAGCATGTACCGTATGCTTCCACTTGTAAAAAGTAAAGAGAACTAATCTATATCGATAGAAACTTCATCAGTTGCTCTGGGATGCAGTAGAGGATGGAAAATGGAAGGATGGAAAGATGGTGAAGTGTTGATTGACATTTTTGGAGTGATGAATATATTTACTGTTTTGATTGAGGTGGTACTTCCGTGGGAGTGCCAGAGCTTGTGAAATTGTGTACCTCAAATATGCACAACTTACGATATGTCAATTTTACTTCAAAAAATATTTAAAAGAATCAGTCCCAGAGCTTTCTCTTGAGAAAGGAAAAATCTTAGTCCCAATGCCTCAGGCTCTCATAATGGGGGCAGTGAATTAGGTGACCAGTTGATTGTGAGATGCCAGACAAGTATTTTCCCATGAACTGGGAGGATGTATTCACAGCAGGAGGAAGAGATTTAAATGTCTCAGTGCAACTAGTCTGAAGTTATTAAATTTTTAAAGAATGGTATAGATTTCTGTCCAGAGCCACAAGACAAAGCTATAAGGCAGGGGGCTGCATGTCTTGCCCATCAAAAACTGATGTAGCAAGCACAGAAATATAAAATGCCTCATCAGAAAATTAATGCTCCAATATTCAGAAGGCTGCTGTATCTGGGTGACATATTTCAGATGACAGAGAGATGCAGATATCAGCCATGTGGGTTGATTGCTCACATTTTTAAAAAGAAAACAGTGATACTGATCTCACACTTAAATATATAACAAAGTAGAGTATTGTTGTTTTTTCTTCATAAGAAAGCCAAACTGCTTTTTTGCCAGGATTAACAATGAAAAACAATAAATCCCAGGATGCAGCAAGTAAATTTTAGGGCCAAACTTAAGGACTGGATTCAATGATGAATTCCCCACTCTCTAGGATGAGGAAGCGGTTAATCCATCCCAGGAGACAAAAAGGTAGCATTTTGTTCCAGTCTTCACTAGCACCGGAGTACGAGCCCCTAAGACAAGGATTCTGGACTGTTTTGCTAAATGCTCTTAGACATTTTATATTATAGAGATATTGTGCATTTCCAAGATACCTTACTATTATTTCAAATTGTGTACGTTTTTTTTTTGTTTTTGCTTTTAAAATGTCAGAGTAAATAAATTTAACATGATTTTTTCTATCTCATGTTATGAAAGGGTATCATTTTTCTAGATTGTTTTCAGTTTGATATAGAGTGATTATTCACATTCCAAAGTCATGAAGTAAGTTTTGTTACTGCCTGACTGGCTATAATAGTATAGAAAAGCTAAAATCATAGGCCTGAGAATAGAAAAGGACCTTGAGAGATATCCAGTGAAATTATAGTGGCCAGGTGTCTTAGTTACTTTTCTCGTTACTGAGACAAAGTACCCAGCGCCCAAAGTTAAAGGAGGAAAGGTTTATTTGGCTCACAGTTTGTAGAGATTTCAGTCCATGATCAACTGGCTCCAAGGCAGGGTGGCAGGCACAGGGGCATTGCCGAGGAGATGCAGTTCATGGTGGGCAGAAGGTAGCAAAGCAATCAAGGGCCCTTGGCAGCTGTTTTCTGCCCCTTGTATATCTATACAGGTTGCCAAAATTGACTAATTTAGTAATCACCCACCCTTAACCCTAGCATTGCACCATGAATCAGTCACTCTCTGGATTCAGTCACTTCTAAAAAAGCCCCACCTATGCCTGCATAAGGCTTTGCTGGGGATTGAAACCCAAGCCATAACATCAGCAGTGGCCCACTAATCACAGACCCGACTCTGTATGCACCCAGGACTTATAGCTCCAGTGTTCAAAAGCTAAACCATCACATAATATTAAAAGTTAGGGCAGATTTTCAGAAAGGACTTTGAGGTTATAGGAAAATGTAAAACTTATGAAAGAGGGATTTGGAGAATAAGCCAGTGGCATTTCGCAGATTTTATCTGCATACATCAACCCCAAGAGAAAAGCTAGTAGTGTTTAATGCACACCTGCTGTTGGCTTGGCACACAGCAGAGGCCTCAATAACAAAGTTAACGTGTGCTCCTGCAGAACATATGCCACTGTAGAAAAAAATCCCCAGACAACCTACCACAAGGGCAGACCATACAGGCTGTATGGAAATACAAAAGGCCCTCCCTGGTGAGTACATGACATTTCCCTAGCATGACTGGCACTTTGACGGCCTTCCTGCTTCTCTTCTCCCTTTTCGCTAGGTGTCCAGATCAGTTCCTTTACTCAGGCTGACCTGACTTCCCAGAATGTTCAGTACGTCCATTCCAGTGAGACCGAGAAGCATTCAGATGCGTTCGATTTTGTGCTGTCTGACGGAATCAGTGAGGTGGGTGAGGGCCTGGATTCCATGCCTGAGTGCATGTTGATTCCTTCCTGTCTGCTTTGAGAAGAGTGGGCAGAGTGACTGGTGACCTGGGAGCATCACTTCGCCCTGCTACCTGGCCTCCGGCCCGAGTCCTCACTCTCAGGCTGCTGCAGCCAGCCGAGAGGAAGAGCACCTGCCCCCATGGGTGGTCCTGGCAACAAGAGTCCAAGCTGCCCCTTTTGCCATCCTAGGTGACTCAGACTTTCCATATCACCATTCACCCTGTGGACGATTCGCTGCCCGTGGTGCAGAACTGGGGGATGAGGGTGCAGGAGGGCGTGCGGAAGACCATCACCGAGTTCGAGCTCAAGGCAGTGGATGCAGACACGAAGGTGCGAGGCTGCCGTTGCTTTGTACTGTGCATCTGTGCGGGCTCAGCACAGTGGGGAGTGAGTGCAGGCAGCCTTGAAAGATCAAAACCAGAAGCTCCATGACCTTCTGGAACAGAGGAACTAAGGTGTGGCAGATCAGATTGTTTTGAAATCCATCCTGAAACCCTAAACACATCCCCTTTCTCCCTTAATTACGTGAAACAATCCTCTTAACATGACAGCTTTTTTGCTGATTCAGAGGAAACCAGGCAGGTAATATTTTACAGTGTTTCTATTATTCCCTGTTAAAGTGAACATGGATTTTCTGCACTTAGGCACATTTTCTCCATTTTCTCTCCATGATCCAGACTTTTCTGATGAAAACTTGGGCATCCTCAAAAGCTGTGCAAGTAACACAGGTCATGTGGAGATCACACACTCATTCTCGTGATGCTCCCAGCCAAGTACCCAAGCTTGGCCCATGGTCTCCCTATAAAAGCCCGTGGCCACTGTTATGGATGGGTTCTGTGTGTCCTTCCCGGTGCCACTGTTCGTTCACTTATTCATCCTTTCTTCAATGCTCGTTACCTTACTGGGTCCTCTCCTCTGCTCCAGGTGCTAAAGGCAAAGCTGTGAACAAAACAAATACAGGGTCAGCCTTTGGGAGTTTACAGCCTTTGTTGAGGAAGAGTAAAGAGATCAAGAGCAGGTCACACTGGATATCAGTGTTACAAGGAGAAATACAGTGAAGCAGAAGAGACAGAGATAATGGCTGTGCTATTTTAAACAGAACAGTCAGGGAACAACCTCCCTGAGGAGGCCACATTTGAGCAGAAATATGACTAAGAGAAAGAGCTCACTATGCAGTTACCTGGGAGGATTCACTTGCCAGGCTGAGAGGCCAGAAGTGCAAAGGCACTGTGGCCAAATATGTTTAGATCCTGAGAATAATTCAAAGGTAGCGAGAAGCCAAGAGGCAGGAGCCCAGAGAGCAGGCGTGCAGGAGAGTGAAGCTGCAGAAGGACCCCAGACCAGGCTGCAGTGGGCTTCACTGGTTTAAGTCAGAGCCTTGCGTTTTGCTCTAAGTTGGTGGGAACACGCTGGAAAATCTTGAGCAAGGGTTTATGCCTCTTGCTTTTTCTTTGACACAACACTGAGAAGAAGGAATGAGAAATTAGCTTCTGTTCTGACACATGTGGGATTCTATACAGAGAGCTTAGAGAAAGTAAGGGAGATTGGCAGAAAGGAAATGAGCAGTTTTAAAAGGCTTATTTCCTCCCAGATTAAAAATTCGAGACCTTTTGCTGATGGGAAGGGGCTCTCGGGATGGGAGGAGCAGGAAGGGAGAGGAAGGGAAGACGTGCAAAGGAATAAGCTACAATCTGTGTCCATACCAAACCACCACGAGGAATGTATTCCTCGGCTATCACAAACCTGCACCAAGAAAAAGCAAACCAGGTTTTCAGTCTGGGATGGTGGCACGTACCTGTAATCCCAGCTCTGGGAGGCTGAGGCGGGGGATCACAAGTCTGAGCCCAGCCTGGGTCACTGAATGACTTATAGCCAGATACTGTCTCAAAATGTAAGGAACTAAAGATAAAAAGGACTAGCTGTAGCCCGCTGTGAAGACCCCGGGTTCAACCCCATCCTGACGGGGCGGGGGCGGGAATGAAGCCCGTATGTGTCCGAAGTCTTAGGGTCTGTTCCCCTGCCCAGCCGCTGTCGCCACCCACTTCTCCGATTTCTATCCAATCGCTCTCCCTCCTGCTCTTTCCTGGGCAGGCTGACTCTGTCACATTCAGAGTGGTGCAGCCCCCGCGCCACGGCACTATCGAGCGGACCAGCAGGGGGCAGCACGCCCGCCTGGCCACCTCCTTCACCATGGAAGACATCTACCAGAACCGGGTCAGCTACAGCCATGACGGCAGCAACTCCCTCAACGACCAGTTCTCCTTCACCGTCTCCGATGGGACGAACCCCTTCTTTATCATTGAGGAAGGAGGAAAAGAGGTGAGAGGCAGGTAGAGGGGAAGAGGGCTGGCAGTGCGTGCCAGAGGCAGGACATGGAACTTCACATCTGGCCTAACATTAAGTTCTTGCTCTGTTAACTTACTAGTATATTGGCCTTGGGAAAATCACTCAACTCCTCTAAGCCTCGGTGTCTCATCTGTAAAATGGACGTAGTAATAATTATCGGCTTCAAATACGTAGTCTAAGGATCAAAGGAGCTAAGGAAGTACTTAACACTGATGGCAAAAACGAGCACTCGATAAAAGGTGGTAATTGTTAGTACTCTTTCTCTTTATTTCCCACTTCTTACTCCTGGAGGGTTTTCTTCACTTAGTTTTTCAGTAATATCACACGGCTCTAGGTTATCGTTCTCTTTAGATTAAGACCTTTTTAGACTCCAACCAGAGTCTAAGTCTTTAAAATAACAATAGCTAAGAACATGGCTTTGTATCCAAGATACACTGGTTTAATTTCTAGCTCTGGGTGTCTTTGTAAGCTTCAGCTTTCCTGTCTGTAAAATGGGGTTAGTACCCACCCGTCTGGTGTGCATAGGCATGTAGGTCCTTCCCCGGTGCTTGGGAAACATCAGTTAATCATAGCTGTAGTCATCATCAGCATTATTTTAAGCCCAGCCTGTGCAGCCAGTGCGATGCATTTCTCTGAGGTCATATAACCGTCAGACTTTACTTCCCAGAAGAGCTTCTCCTTCCTGTCTGGCACATGTCCAGAAGAAACTTAAGATTTCTCTTCTGCTTCTTCCCCACCATTTATTCTCGTTCCTTCTTCCCCTGGCGGGTCTCCCTGAGGACTCTAGACCTCCCCCAGGAATGAGTGCGCCCGTGGAAGTGTGTATCCTACTTCGCACGCCGCAGGAGCCTGTCAGTGAGCCTGGAGCTGACACCTACCCCTCCCTTAGGGCCCCTTTCTTACGCTGGGGATGAATAATTGTTTTCCTCAAAGATCCCACTGTGTCCTTGAGAGATAAATAGGTCATTCTCAGCTGGCTCCTGCATCTGTCCGTGGGATTTCCCTGTTGGTGTCTGTGCTGAAGCATGCCTGGTAGTCCATCATTTCTTGTGCTTTGGAGGCTTTCTTTTTTTTTTGGTCTGGCGCTGTCATTGCTTTCCAGTTAGTTTGATTTTCAAAAGAATGGAGAAAAAAAGGATTTCAGTATGTATCAGCAAGAGGGCTATCCCTCTTATAAGCACAAAATCTCACAGTAGGGCTTCCAAGGGACTATACCATTTTAAAATGAAGTTATTTAGAAGGTAGAGTGCAGTTGCCACCCTCAGAAACTGCCAGGTGCTGAGTCACACTCAGGTATGTGTCTGTGGTGTGCGGGTGAGTGTGTGACTGTAAACTCTACACCCTCTCTCCCTGTTCCCAGAGTCCTTTTTTGTCCAGCCCCTGATTCTTTAGAGATTGCTTTCCCTCCCTCAGGACAAAAAAACTACAAGGACAAAAACAAGAAAAGGAAAAGAGAACAGAGAATTCTTCCCACAGAAACTTCTTTTCATGTCTGACATAATCCGACCTCATCAGGCCTTCATGAAAATTTTAATAAGCATGATTGAAAGGAAGATATGCTATGTATTATTCCATTTTATATTATTCCATTTTAGGCCAATGTCGGCTTCAGTTCCAAATGGCACAGGGCTAGGGGTATAGATCAGGTGTAGAGCAGGGGCCTTGAACATGAGAGGTCTTGGGTTCCATCCCCAGAACCTCAAACAGCCACTGCGATGAAGAGATGACTGACTTCCACAGCAGCTGAAATCCCTGGAGAGCGCCTCTTTTTCCCACTTTTCTTTCCCTGGGGCTCTCACCTTGTTAGTCAGCAATCTCCATGAAGCTTCGGGTCACTGCTGATAAGGGATAGGAGCTGCCTCAGTTGCCCAGTCTTCATCTCTGAAACATCACCAGATTACGGGGTCTGGAGGGGAGGTGAAGGGCCTGGCCTGACATGTGCCGTGCCTCTCCGGTGGTGAGTGTCCCTTTCTGGCGCCCTCCACAGACGATGACAGCAGCACCACAGCGGTTCCAAATGGACATCCTCCCGGTGGACGACGGCACCCCTACGATTGTCACCAACCTGGGGCTGCAGTGGCTGGAGTATGTGGATGGCACGGTAAGGCCTGTCCCATGTACCCAACTGGGGCCAAGTCTTTATTCGTGACTGTGTCTTCTAAGTAGAACTCCAGTTCAAATCGTGTTCACCACTCTCCCAGTGAGCTGGTTTCCTAAAATTGCCAAGTTCTATGCATTTGCTTAGGAATCTTTATTTGTTAAGATTGTGCAGGACAGATTTCCACAGCCAAAAGTAATCAGTATTCCAACTCGACTGTAATGCACCTCTCCTGAAGGCCCATGCTGTTTTCTCTTGGAAAAGCCCACCTTACTGTTCTGCCATTGCTAGGTGGTTACAATTTTTTTACAGAAAGTCATCAATACCCCAGCCCCAGGAAAGGGAAAATCAGAGAAGCAAGTGCGAAGAACTTCCTTTCCAGCAAGTGGTACAGAAATCTGACGCATCCTTTCACTCATTATCTAGTGACAAGGAGTTGGTCACATGGTCCTTTACGTGGCTGGCAAATAGTGTCTCTGACTAAGCAGGCAGGCGTTCAGCTACAACTTTGTTAACCAGAAAAGAAGATGGATTTCAAAAAACTTAGTATCTGTCCTTAGTGGGAAAAAAGCATGCATTTTTGTAGACAAATATTCTCGAAAGATTTCTACTTTAGAAACTTCTTTCTCCACCTCCTCATTCTCGAACTGGTCATGTTAAGATACACACCATAATTTTCACCCAATAGCATATCAAGCACTAAATTGGTAAACTCACCCAAGGACATACACAGTTCTTTATTCCAACTTAGAACCAATTTGTCTCTTGGGAGGTGGTGTCCCCCTAGGATGTGGCTGCTCTCATCTCCATAGAGCTGATCAGTTGTTTGTCTGTAGCTGATAGGCTGATGCTTAACAACTAAGCTACTTGGGTTTCATAAAATAAATGAAATAAAATTAGTGCAACTTCCTCCTATGCCCTATTTGATTTTTCAATATTCAGGGTGGTTTTTCCTCCTATGCAGTTGGATTTCCTCCTCCCACACCTGCCCAGCTACACCCTTAGTGATTCTCCAGTGTCCTCTGCTTTGCTAGATCCCAAAGTTAACTCTGTCCTGGTCTTTACTAACCCTACTGACCTTTGCTACTGTTGAGCACCCTCCTCACTTTTCTGATTTTTGTCCTCATTAAATATATGAATGAATCAATCAGTGAACTAAAGTTTAGCCTATGTATTTGTGCAACATTTGGGTGTAGTGTATTTATCCTACTCAATTTCAAGACTTGCAGGTGATTTTTTTTTTTAATTTTAAAAAAATAAAAGTACAAAAACATATTAACAAACAGACACCAATTAGCATAAAAAATAGTACAATCACAACTAATCTATAGACAAGGTGACCTGGTCTCAACAGTGGTTATTTCTTTATCCATTGATATCTTCGAAGTGTAAATATATGAACCCATATACAGACATGCAAAATAAGTCAGACAATCCTCTCAACAACAGAAAAAACACAAATACCAAAAATCCAAAGACAAAAAACAAAACAGGCAGGTGATTTTGACAAGCTATGAAAGAAACGTCTTATTAGTATTGTGTCATGCTTTCTAAGTTCTTTCAAGCCCAAACTCAAATCACATGCCGGAAATCCCTCCTTGCTCACCTTCAGATGGAATTCATCTGTCTCTCTCCCTAAAACTCTATAGCACTGTTTTTATGTCGCTTTGATGGCTAATACCACAGTGACCTTGCTCACAGCCTTTCTTTCCCAATAAAGTAGAGATACCTCATGAGCAGAGGCTGGGAAGTTTCTATCTGCATCACTTCTCCAGTCCTAACAGAGTTTTCTGTGCAGTAAATGCACTCAGTAAATCACTGTTGAACTGAATTAAATCTGAGTCAGAGGGTCTTGTTCCTGCTTTAATTCCCACATCAGGAATTAAATTTAATGGGTTTCTATTCCAGGCAACTAATCTGATCACCAAGAAAGAACTGCTGACCATGGACCCAGACACAGATGACCCGCAGCTGGTCTATGAGGTCACATCGGGCCCCAAGCACGGCCACATGGAGAACAAGCTGCAACCGGGCCGAGCTGCTACCTCATTCACCCAAGGTGGGGACCAGCGGGGCTTAGAAACTGGGGCACTTTCACTGCCATTCTCCTTGGCCCCCTCCGTTCTCACTGCTTAGGCCACGTCACCTATTTGCAAACAGACCTTTTAGTGTTCAGCTGTCCACCTTGTCGGTTTGACTTCTGCTGATTTTCCCCCCTTTTACTCTAAACTTTGGCAAAGACAATCCAACTCTACCATGTTTCCTGCTTTCGGGTTGGGGCCAAGTCTTCTGGAGAGGAGACAGCAGTCAGACTTTATGGACAACCTATGATCCTATGTGGTTTATTTTGTTGTTGTTGTTCTCTATAGATTATAATGTTTTTAAAAAACACTTCAGCCCAGAAATTAAAGTCAACATGTATAGATTGTACAACAGAAATATCTCCTGGTTTGAATTACATAGAGTGGCTTTTTTTGTTTATTTGAGGCAAGGTCTCACTATGTAGCCCAGGCCAACCTTGAACTGACTATGTAGCCCGAACTGACTTTGAACTCATGACGATCCCCTGCTTCAGCCTTCCAAGTGCTGGGATTACAGGTGTGCACCCTCAAGCCCAGCAAGCAGACCCTCTTGTATTTAGTTTCTTGTCTGCTTGTCACACTCCTCCCATCTTCCTTTGGATGGTGGACCTGGTAGGGAGCACTCACTGCCTCTTAAAATCTCTGCTCTATTTTTCTTTTTATTCGCCCGGTCTTCCACGGTGTGTTCCTTCCTGGCACCTTTTAGTTGTGCTTTGGGTATAGGTTGTTCTAGCCCAACCCCAGCTCTTCTTGATAACATTTATCTTCCAAAGAGCATCCTTGAGAAATAAGGCTGGGTACTTGGCCACGCACACAGAGGGGTCATCAGAGGCTTTCTCCCGAACCAGCTCCCCAGCGCTCTGCAGACGTTTGCTGCGGTGCTTTCTGTCAAGACCCTGGGATTCTCATTTCACGACAGTGAGGGCTGCTTTCTGCACATAAAGGAGACAGATATTTTTGTTGCACAGTGGCACACTTTATTCTAAAACCTGGAAGGAACATTTCTTTTTAAAACTATTACATTTTTTGTACTTGGGAAAATAAATTCTGCCTGAAATCAGTGAGCTCATGACGAGTTTATTTTTTCTTCTCACAGAGGATGTGAACTTGGGGCTGATTCATTATGTGCTGCATGAGGAGAAGATCCATGAGATGATGGATAGTTTTCAGTTTCTGGTGAAAGACAGTAAGCCCAATGTGGTCAGTGACAACGTCTTCCATATCCAGTGGTCGCTCATCAGCTTTAAACACACCAGGTACAAGGGTTTTCTTGCCTTCATTCTTGAGAAACAAATGAGACGAGTCGAGGAGATCAGGTTGATGACCCTGTGGCAGCTCTAGTTAGCAGCTGGCGGCGGCGGCGGCAGTGGCGGTGATAACAATAATAAAATAATAATTGTGTGATGTATTTATTCAATGCATTGCCCACTGGGTGGGTATTTGACATGCAAGGACCTCATTTTATTCACTTACACTTATGTGATTGTGAGATGAATTTTCTTCTTGACCCCACAGCAGCAGAGCGATAACACAGAAAAGGCGGTGCAGCACACCCATGCGGCTTTGCGTGTGCAGGGTTCTGCTGCCTGCTCATTCTTTGCCTCTCAGCTGTATCGCCTCCAAATTAAATAACTTCAGTAAAACTGACCCTTTCTCCTGCAGCATGGAACGGACCAAGGGGTACAGAATATCCCAAAGCTGGGAATCAGGTCCCGCCTCTCGGGCCCCACAGCTGTCCTAGTGACAGGAAACAAAGCTCGGCTCTTGTCCTGCTCTCCTGTGGCTTTTCCAAACGGAGATTCTTACTCTGAGTTAACTGCACATGAAGCGTTGGCCTGATGCTCAGCAAAAGCAATATAAACCCCCAAGTGCAACCTCCGCTCTTCCCATTGCTCCCCTGTGGTCGTGGAACTCCATTTGTCTAACTTTTTCACCTACTCCTCTTCTCCAAACTCCCTGAGGCCGATAACCGAAAAGGAGAGCCAGGTGCTGAACAAGGGGCCGGGGGCAGATTTTCAGAGCCCGCCTGTCTGTGTGCTTCCAGCTACAACGTCAGTGAGAAGGCGGGGTCCGTCAGCGTGACAGTGCAGAGGACCGGGAACCTGAACCAGTACGCCATCGTGCTGTGTCGCACCGAGCAAGGCACCGCCAGCTCTAGCTCTGGCCTTGGGCTCAGCGCACACCCCGGACAGCAGGACTACGTGGAGTACGCTGGCCAGGTGCATGGGATGGGGACTCGGGTTCTGGGCCTCGGGCAGGCCTCAGCAAGGTCCGAGAAGGGACTGCAGGTGACTGTGGGCCTTCCTCCTCCTTTCTACCCCACCCTCCTCTGTATAAGTGCCCTTCCTGGAGTAACTGCCCTGTGTGCCCCCACGGTGCTTGTGCTTCACAGTGTCTCTGTGCACTGGAGGGCCACTGCCAGAGTTCACATTGTCTGCTGGCTTCTCAGTCTTTCCACTGGCTTTATGACGAGTAGAGGTCTCCGGGGCACCCCTCTGTGCTCAGCCCCTGACGTTCCCTCCCCTGTTCTCCCTTCCCCTTCCTTACTGAAGCAGGCAGGGAGACCAGCTGGGAAGCTCTTTGAACAGGCAGGGTGAGGAATGATGGGGTTTGGGCTTCCATGAGAAAGTGAAGTTTATGCAGGGCCGTACCGCCCTGAACACTCCCGATCTCATCTAGAGAGAGAAGTTGGAGGGAAGCCGATGGATTCAGCAGCTGAGAATTGACAGGACTTCGCAGCGGGCTGGATAGTGGGGCAGAGGGGCAGGTGGGGCTGGCGCCCCTTGCTAGGAAGGGGCTTGCTTGGACATGTTGAGCGTGAGTTGCCTCAGAAACAGCAGGTGGAGCTGCAATAACATGCACAGTGAGGGAGAGGCGTCTGGGGCAGGGGAGGAAATTTGCAAGTCATCTGTGTACCTGTGCACCATGGTGGCAGTGACAAAGAAAAGAGAGGAAGGAGGCCCAGGTGCAGCCCAGTGGAGAGTGTCCTCAGCGCGCGTGAACCAGGCCCTGGCACCCGGGTGGGAGGGGGCCACAGTGAATGTGGAGGAGAAGAGATAATTGACACTTTAAGGTAAAGGACCTTGTATTTGCCATCTTGTGTGTAGGAGACAATGCTTGGCATTTAATAAGTAATTCCATCATTTATTTGGCAATATAAATTTCTAGGAATGAAAGTGGTTATTTCCTTTAAATCAGTTTAGGAATCAGCAGGACTAAGGCATCTTGGTCCAAATTAAATGAGGAGTCAGGAAAGAACAGATGAGCTAGAGACTTGTAGCAAAAAGATAAGACAGCACATGTTCTTGTGTTTTTCAAGAAAAGACAAAGGGCTATCGATGTGCCCTAGCCCTTAAATGGAGATCTATTAAAAGATCATTTTTGTGGAGGTAATTTGAAATACTGAGCCTACTAAAAGCATAATTTGATTAACTGATTAGATATTGTATGTACAAATAATCTGTGTGTTTAAAGTGATGTATTCTTCAGATTTGTCTGGCTGTTTTTTCACCCTTGTGTCAGATGGCTGAGTATACACAGAGTACAGTCCAGATGCCTTTGTCCATTTCCTGCCTGTCAGTTTGGATCAAGTCTGTATGCCTAGTCTTAACTGAAGCCTTGCACCCTTCTTTCTCCCTCTGTTCCTTTCCTTTTTAGACAAAGTAAAACCAGAAAATTCACTACAAGTTCACAATATAAAATAATCAATATTATACCAGGCTAAATTCATTCATGTTATATAGTTCTAGCCTGTTTTAATGCCAAAGGATTTAACTTTCTGTGAATTTAAACTCTATTATTCAGCACAGTGAGATACAGTCCATTATAATTATATAAGTAATGTGGTCATGATAAGGATAATATCCTACACTTTAATATTTTTAAATATTTTAGTACTTTCACTATATATGATTTTCTTTAGCCACCCCAATAAATATAAAAAGGAGAGTTATTATTATTTAGTTGAAGAATCTGATGTACATAACATTTTATAACTACACAGCTGGGAGTAAGCAAACCAGAACTTGAGACTAGAACTTCATACTCCCAGATCACAGATCTTTCTATCTTTCTGACTAAACCCGCCTAAGTAGAAGGGAAATTGAGTCATCAAATCATGACTGTTGCCATCCTAGGTGAGTTGACAAAATGACATGAATAGTTATGATGTGTTTTTCTATAGTCATCCTGTGGGAGCTGTCTCTGCCCTTTGTGTCCCCGTACAATGTCAGCCCGAGAGACACATGAAGAACAGGACATGGTGGTCAGGTGTCCCAGGCAATACAGCAGGGAGTCAGGAATAGAAAACCAGCTGTTTCAGTTACTTCTCCACCCGCTGTGCTCTTTTCCTATAGTACAGGGGCCACTGAGGTGCAACTGAACTCCTGTTTCCTTTGTGACAGGTGCAGTTTGATGAGCGAGAGGACACCAAGTCCTGCACTATCGTCATCAATGATGATGATGTGTTTGAGAACATTGAAAGCTTCACTGTGGAGCTCAGCATGCCAGCATATGCCCTGTTGGGGGAGTTCACCCAGGCGAAGGTCATTATCAATGACACTGAGGATGAACCAACTTTAGAGTTTGATAAGAAGACCTACCGGGTCAACGAGAGCGCTGGCTTTCTCTTCGCACCTATTGAAAGAAAAGGTCTGTTGGTGCCAAAGGTGACAAGGAGCTGTAATAATAGCTAACTTTCATGAAGTCCCTTTTATGTGCCAAGTGCTGTTATAGCATGTTAGCTCAATTCGTGTATATATTTTATATTTATTGGCTTAACCCACAGAACAACCCTAATGATAATTCTACCCAAAGTGAGTACTATCAGAAGACCTCCATTAGTTAGAGCTCCATTTATTCTGAAATTGGACTAGAAGACTGGTTATATTTAGCCTTGCAAATTATTCAGGAACTCAGTGTTCTTAATTACTCAATCCATAAAACATTTAGCAACCTTGGTCAAGGAGGGAAGTGATAAGAACCTTAGTTCTTAGAAGACAGAAAATGTACTTAAAGGTTTCCCTATGTCATATTTTCTGTATCATATTTAGAACTCAGATGAAAAATAAACTGTGTGCAAGAAATAAGGGGCAGTTCTTGTGGGGTTGAAAAGCAAAACAAAGATATTATGGATTTGTGATTTTGAAACATTGAGACTTTAAAACTCGTAGAAATGAAATCCCCACTCCCAGCCGCGTGACTATAAATGACGATGCCAGGGCTCTTTATTGAATCTGCTGACTGGGGACTAGTATAACAAACGCTGTAGGTTACACAAACCTTGGCTGATCCTGCTTGGTGAACAAGCAAGCCCCCCTGATCGCTGGGGCCCGCCAAGCCAGGCCCGCCAAGCCAGGGCAGATGCCACCAAAGGACAGGACAGTGCTAATAAGTAAAGTCATTTGTGCAGAGGCAAGTTTTGTTTTGTCTTTTTTGGAACAAGCTATTTGTCTCGGGGAATTAAAGTGCAGAAGTTTCTTCAGAAAGGCGGTGAACTGTACCCCGGCACTCCCTTCAGAACACAATTACTTCACTCCTTAAAGTGCCGAGTGTGTCTTTTATCTTTCCACCCGCTGTGGTCTTCTGTGTTGGGCAGTGAGTCCTGTGAATTAACAGAGCACAAAATTCACAGAAGAGGAAATCCATTTCAAGTTATTTTGGAGGAGTATGGGGGTACATTAAATTCCCAAGTGGTTTGTATCACAGATTTAAAAGAAACTGCATCTCAAGGAGTTTTCCTGTCAGAGTTTGAAGAGATGAGTCACAGAATGTGTCAGAAGGAACCAAGCTTGTTAACGTAGCATCAAATTCTAAAATTTGAATTCAATGTGTCCTTCACATACCCTGTCTTGTTGCAGGAGACTCAAGCAGCATCGTATCTGCAGTTTGCTACACGGTCCCTAAGTCTGCTATGGGAAGTAGCCTCTATGCTCTAGAGTCAGGCTCTGATTTTAAATCAAGGGGGATGTCTGCTGAGAGTCGTGTGATACTCGGGCCTGGGGTCACCATGTCCACCTGTGATGTCATGCTTATTGATGACAGCGAGTATGAAGAGGAAGAGGAGTTTGAAATTGCTCTGACTGATGCTTCTGACAATGCCCGCATTGGAAGGGTGGCAACAGCCAGGGTTCTCATCAGCGGTCCCAATGATGCCTCCACTGTCTCTCTGGGCAACACGGCTTTCACTGTCAGTGAGGATGCAGGTAATGTGCAGCCTTCCTGCAGATCCATTGCCTGTGTCCCTGATCCCTTTTTTGAACAGTTTCTTATGTTATAAGATAATGAAATGCCATTCCTTAGCGTTACCACCACTGTTGGTCTGAATCATTGCTTACTGCTAGGCATCAAGACCAGGAATGGCAGGGAGTGACACAGAGTTCTAGCCACTTCTCTTGCCCTAGTTCTTGATGCCAGAGAGGGATCAGGCTTAGAGCTGCCTTTAATGCTGGCCTTTAGGGTCCCAAGGGGGGACATGGTGCTTAGCATTATGGCTTGTGAAGGAAGAGACTGTGATCTGTTGAGGATGGAGGTATTCTAGTGTCCTGCCAGCTACTGAAACAAATAAGCTCCAAAGCCTCAGGGTGTTAATGAAATGGAACTGTCTCATTTAGGTATTATCCCAAAGCAGTTGATGGGCAAGTCTCTTCCACACAGTGTGTCAGAGCCCAGGCTCCTTCCCTCTTGGGGCTCCCCCAGGGTCTTGAAGTCTCTGTGAGCTGCTGACAGAGAGGACACTGGCTGTGCTGAGTATTTGCTGATCTAAGCCAGATCAAGACCTTTCACCTCTTGGAAGGGATTCTAAGCTCTAGTGGGAACTAATACTCTGAAAGCATACTGGATCTCAGGTACCGTGCCCTGTGTTCCATGTGTGCTCACCAGATCGTTTGTGGAAGACACAAAACTGCACAGAAGAGCGCAGTGAGGCCCACGAGAGAGTTTAAATCAATGACCAAGGATTAAGCAGCTCCCACAGTGACAGAGCTGCCTTAGAATCCTGTCCTTTTGCTACGCATGCTTATACTCCCAACACCCAGCCGGGCCTGCATGTCGCCTCCCAGCAGGAAGGCTATTAGAATGTGGTGATCAACGGTGTTTTCCTGTCAGCTTTTCTCTGACCTTGGCTGTGAAAATAGCTAAATATCTTTAGGACATTACAAAGTATGTTGTCAAAACAACAACAGCAACAAAAAACCAAAGTATGCTGTCACAGTAGACCAGATGAGCTTCATTCCTAAGATAAGCAACAAGCACACTGTATGTGGTTCAAGTAATGATGTGTGCATCACTTGGATGGAATAGGAAAATCAACCCAACTAGAACATTTAATTAGGAATATTCAGGGGCTGGGGATATAGCTCAGTGGAATAAGCGCCTGCCTAGCAAGCGCAGGGTCCTGAGTTCGATCCCCAGTACCGCCAAAAAAAAAAAAAAGGAATATTCAGCTCCAGGCCCTGTAGTCTCCCAGTTGCTCATTGATTATTTTCTACTGAAGATTTCGTCTCTAAATTTCTTCTCCCGAAACAGGCTTGGGCTGTTTCTCAGTGGGCGCCTCTCCCCTCCTGTGCACTGTTTGGACAGCTCTCCCCAAGGGCTGTCTCTGCGGGACCCCCTGCATGGGGCCCTCCTCTAGCTTTCTTCTTGGTCTCAGTGTCAGGAGAAAGAGGCACAGCGACAACTCGCGGCCCTCAGAGAGGTTCAGGAGCCTCCCTCAAGCTGGACCAGAAAACTGAGTGGGATGAAGCTGAGGCTACCGCAGTAAGGATAGTGCTCTGGAAACCCCATTGATTTCCTGGCCATTCAAGCCTCTGTTATTCTTTTTTTAAAAGAGAATAAAAAATAATAAAAAACATTAGCAATGATACGGAATTTCAGAAAAACAGTGATGATAGGAATTCAGCAATCATGTTATTTTGCATATTGTTGCCTTCAAATTAGTTTTGCAGATTACCAGATATAAGCATGTAAAATTGGAGAAAAAATTAAGCATTAATTGTTCCTTTCAATAAACCAGTAGAAATTAGTAGTACAATTACATTAGCTATCTTGTGTGTATATGTGTTTTTCTTTTCTTCTTTCCCTCATCCCAGTTGCTCTTTCCTTTTGAGCAGTTTCTTTCCCTTTCACAATATCTATTGTACCTTTCAGATTTCATTTACTCTTTCAGTTTCTTATGCTAGGGAGACAATATGATGTTTACACATGTGGGTCTGATTTATTTCACTTATAAGTATGGTCTTGTATCCATTTACCTATAAAAGCCTTGAGTTTATCTTTCTTTATAGCTGAGTAATACTCCATTACATAAAAATACCACACCTTTTTTATCCATTTCTCAGTTGATGGGCATTTGGCTTGTTAGCTATGACAAATTGCACTGCTATAAACATGGGTGCTCATGTATTGCCATTGCTATGATGTTTTTAGTTCTGGAAAAATACCCAGAAGGGGAATAGCTGGATTGAATGAGAGCTCTAATCTAAATTTTTTGAAAAAAAGAGACTGGAGATGATTTCAAAAAATGGAAAGCTATCCCTTGATCATGGGTAGGAAGAACTCACATTGTGAAAATGGCCATACTCCCTAAATTGTTATACAGGTTCAATGCAATCCCGATCAAAATACCATTAATATACCTCACAAATCTAGAGAAAACATTCCTCAAATCCATCTAGAATCAGAAGAGACCTAGAATAGCACAAGCAATCCTGGGCAACAAAGGCAAGGCAGGGGGCATCATAATCCCTGACTTGAAATTGTACTACAAAGCTACTGTGATAAAATCAGCATGGTACCGGCCAAAAATCCAGACCTGAGGATCAATGGAACAGATTAGAAGATGCAAGCACAACAACAAACACACCCATCCACCTTGTCTTTGATAAAGGGGCCAAACATGTTCACCGGAAGATGGCCTCTATAATAAATGGTGCTGGGAAAACTGGCGCCACGTGCTGAAGACTAAAGCCTCTGTTATTCTCATGCAGGCACAGTGAAGATTCCAGTCATCCGCCATGGTACAGACCTTTCTACTTTCACATCTGTCTGGTGTGCCACACGGCCCTCCGACCCAGCTTCTGCTACTCCAGGAGTTGACTACGTCCCCAGCTCTAGGAAGGTGGCATTTGGGCCAGGTGTCACTGAGCAGGTGAGCCTACAGCAGTCAGAGCACCAGAATCGTGAGTCTGGATGGCTCTGGTACAGTGGTTTTGAGTCTGCTTTCCTGCTGTTTGGAGGACTCTGAGATGCTTTTGCAACATTACTGTCTTTACTTTCTATAAAACATAAGCATGCAAATGAGACAACAAATTTATGGGGGCATTTCCTCAAAACTCTCCAAGCGGCCTTTTTAGCATCAAATATCCAACAGCACAAACACAGAATAGAAATTTCACTTGTTTTGTGTAAATATCTAGAAACAAATTCCTAAAATATGTGATAAAGAAATTATCATTTTATGGATTTAAAAAAAACTTGCTTTAAGGTCGCCAAGGAAAGATAAACGGCCACCTTTGTCCTCATCTCCCCAGAGCAGTGAATGTTAGCTGTTGGCCCTCTGTAAAGCTTGCTTTGATTTCTTCTCCAGTACTGTACCCTGACTATCTTGGATGACACTCAGTATCCAGTCATCGAAGGACTGGAGACGTTCGTGGTTTTCCTCAGCTCAGCACAAGGGGCCGAACTGTCCAAACCCTCCCAGGCTGTCATTGCAATTAATGACACATTCCAAGATGGTAAGAGATTAAGGATGCCAGCTGACTGTTCAAAATATATTTGTTTTTCTGTACTGCCCGTGCATGTGACATTGATTCATTTACATTTTCATTCACTAAATATGTTTGTGCAAATCCATGCATGTGTATGTGTGGGGGACAATTGTTCATGGTGATGATGTTCTGCCAGGCAGAAAAAAAATACATAAGCATTGAAGTTCAGTGTCTGGTTGAAGAATATAATATAAATTAGAGTATATTATGATAAATGATATATATATATAAATTATGAGTATGTTATGATAAATGTGGTAATGTTGCTATACATCTAGTACTATGAGAGCAGAGGAAACTGCACAGTAACTGTGTGGCAGGACCCTAGATTCCATAACGGAGGTGATATTAATCAAAATATTCAGGTGTGATAGGAGCTTGACTAATGGTAAATGAAATTTCTTTCACATGCAAAGATACATACAAAATATAAAATGTTCAAAGCTGTATATCTGGGCAACACAGAATGTTTACTTTTGCTTTGAGCATTAAAGGAGGTAAATAAAGAACTGAAATAGGGAGACAGGTTGGACTCAGGGTCTAGGAGACCTTCTGTTGCAGCCAAAAGGCTTTGTAAGCAAAGGAGACCATGCGTGCTTCCAAGCAGGGGAGTGGTGTGAGCTGTGTTTTAGGAAACTAGCATTGGCAGCATTGAAGATGGTATGCAGCTATGAAGCGAGCTGCGCATAGGGACAGAGCACCAATCACTGCTGAAAATGTGACTTAAAAACAGGTCAGAAAGGAAAAGACCGTCACTTCTTGGGAACAGTGGATTGAAACTAGAATTTTCAGAACTTTACAATACATTGTGTGGATTCTAGAACTGGGTGGAGAAGATAGAGCCCTATTTCCCACCCGAGGCAAGAGGGCTCTCAGCAGCAGCCCCAGCAGCTAGCCATAAACCCATGATTCAGCTCTTAGGGACTACAAATCCCAAGAGGAATAGGTGACCCAGCAGGAAAATGTGTAATGTCTTTATTCAGTCCCTAAGTAATTCATGTCATCTATGTAGTAGTAAGAAATACAAATGGCAAAAAAAAATTGTGATAATTAAAACTTCCTATAGCCTTATCTCCTAATCCCTGGGGTCACCTTACTTGAAATAATCATTTTACTCTGTGTGTGTGTGTGTGTGTGTGTGTGTGTGTGTGTGCGCACAGGTATGTGTTCTTCAGGAGAAAAAATACATTCCTATGTATCTGTGTGCATGCATTTATATCTGTGTGTATATACACAGACACACATGCATCTTATTTTGGAGCCAGGTTAACTGAGGCATAACTCACATAGATGGAAAGGTCACATTTCTTCACGTATAGTTCTGTGAGTTTGGAAAGATCCATACAATGATATGCTTTCCACTATAATGAAGATGTTTAGCAGTTACAACAGCCTATAGATCTCTTGTAACTCTGGAGTCAAATTCCCCAAACCTGAGCCCTGGAAACCACGTATCTGTTTTCTGTCTCTAAAGTTTTGCTTTTCCTAAAATGTTATATAAGTGCAATCGTGTAATAGGTACCACTTTGGTCTGATTGCTTTCATATCAAAAAGGCATCCAAGAGTTACCCATATTGTTGCATATATGATCATTCATCCCATTTGTTGCTGAGTAGTTTCCACTGTGTGAATGTAACCTGTGGAATGACATTTAGGTTCTTTCAAGGTTTGGGCAGTGTACCCGACTAGAGTACCTGTAACACTTCCATGTAGGTTTTTGTGTGATATAGTTAGTTGTTTCACTTGAGATAAATATTTAACAAGGAGGTTTGCTTGGTCATGTAGCACATTTGGTATAGCCAGATTTTTGTGATTTTTAGAAGATATATTGGTAAGTGTATAATGACATGATTTCCCCAATAAATAAAGACACTGAGATATTTTCATGTATTTTTGCCATCCATTTATCTTTTTTGGCAAAGTATTATTCAAATATGTCCCCATTTTTAATTGAATCTTTTTCCTGTTATTGCATTTGTTGTACATTCTGGCAAAGATTTGTGTATTACAAATATATTATCCTAGTCTGCTGCTTGTTTTTATATTCCTTTTAACAAATGTCTTCAAAGCACAGTGGTTTTTCATTTTGAAGTGGCCTCACTTAATCAATTTTTCTATTAGCAGTCACACTTTTTGTGTTGTATCTAAGAAAGTTTTGCTAACCCAAGGTTACATAGACTTTCTGTTGCCTTCCAGAAGTTTTATAGCTTTAAGTTTTACACTTACGTTTGTAATTCACAACATGATGACTTTAGCCAGGAGTAAATCATAATAATACAGTATTTTATATCATAAGAGTTTGCACATTATCCATTAAACCTTCTCAGCTTTTACTTGTGTTTTTGTAGACACGGAAACTGAGGATGAGGGGTGCAAGCATTTACCCAAAGTCTATGGAATGTACATGATTCTGTGGCTTTTGACTCTTAAGTGCATTCTTTTTGCATTTTATTGATGTGGTAGTACAAGCTATGGGATACCTCTTTGCTTTGTGAAGAAAAGAAGAAAAAATATGAAAGTAATTAGTTGCTCTTCTTAAATGAAAGGATAGTGACTTCCCTTTGGTAAAATAGAAAGTGAGTGTGACATTGGACATCCTAAAATGTAACCACTGTCCAACCACATCCCAGTTCTTTGGGTTTAAGTTGAAAGCTACTAAGCTTCATGTTGTTCATCTATAAATAATGAAAATACCTACAAGACTATTGTAAGAATCAAATTAAATAGTATATATGAAAACACTGGCTGTAATCTAGATCTCATTGCATGTTAATGTATTTTCTTCCTGACAAGTCTGTGATTTGGGATGCCAGGCCATGCAATTTCAGAGACACATGCATTCCTCGCCGCCCTCTGATCAACACTGAAGATGCTGTTCAAAGTTTCTCAACATTTTATTTTATTATTCTCAGTACTTTATGTGATAGGGTATCCCTACTCATTAACACTAAGTGGGCATTGAGGTTGCAAACTTGGAAAATAAATACATTAAACAAAATATTTCTCATCTTTTGGGGAGGCTACAATGTTTTCAGTCAAGAATTTTCCCCATGGAAAGAAAGTCAGTAACTCATTCAGTTCTTAATTCTGTTGGTTGTCTTTCTTCCAAATAATAACTAAGTTTTGTTGAGTCCATTTCCTATGCATTCTAGGTGGAAAGGTCTGGCAGAATTAACCCTGATCCTCACAACAGTTCTTCACCCTGTGACACTGACATACAATAATTTCTGTAAGATTAAACAGCAGGGTGGTGAAGCAGTCAGCATTGGAACTTAGGTTTCTTCCATCTAAGTCCAGCCTTCTGTTTTGCAGTCCTAGCATACTGAGTGTTTGTATTGCAGTTTGAGCTGGTCACTGCCCTCTAGAGAGCAATGTTACCCATCACCCGAGTTCACTTAGTGAGTTTGCAGCCTTGTGAAGTGAAATTAGGTCCTTCCATGTTTTCCAACAGGCTGATTTTGGGCCCGTATGTGATCTAAGTAGTTCATCTCAGAATATTTTCCTGTTTTCACCTCCCTCCTCTGCTCTGGTACCTGGAATCAAACCCTGACATTGGCATGAGCAATGCTAACTGAACAGGTCAAATAAACCTGTGTAGCCACCACAGCACTGTCCTGTGTATGGGATGGGGTGCCCCTACTCATTGAAAACCACTGCTCTAAACCCCTCCCTTATCTATTGCCTGTAAGGAGACATCACATTCCATGCATTAGCATTTACATCCACTTTGCCCTTCACAAAGGAGATTGACAGGGTTACAATGTTTATAGAACATTTTCCTTGCCTAAAATTGATGCTCAACATTGGTGGGTTACAGAGTAATGCCAAGCAGAGTACCCCTTGTGTTTCTGAATGAAAGACTTAACACAAATCAAAAGGTAAACTGTAAACTGACCATGTACAATGACAGTGCCCAGGAGTGCTGGCAGCCAGCACGCTGTGCCCAGTGCAAGTCCACACACCTTCAGGGTGGAGGGCTCTCTGTTTCGTATTTATAGGAACTCCCATCAGTGTGGAAAGAGAAGCGTGCTCTGTATTTGGGAGATCTGTCTCCCTGGGGAAGTCCTGCCTCTTCCTGGGCATTATACTGCCCTGTAGGGTTCAGCAATGACATCAATGTGTGAAAGCCCTCAACACAATGCCTGACCACAGTCGTGGTATGCAGAGATCTGGCCCCACGCTCACCCTGCTGTCCTGTATTCGTCCATTCATCCTCATTCTCTCTCTCCCTCCCTCGCACTGCAGTAAAAGGAGAGAAGTGAGAGCGAGTATCTTGTTAAAGAGGAGAGAACAGGCATCTTTTATAACTCGAGGAGTCTGAGGTTGAGCAATGCAGGAGAAAACTTGAACATTACCACTTTAGCCATGAACTTTCTCGTCTGACTTCAAACGTGCCAGGCCAGCAAGCAAAACCAATCTGAAGTCTTAGAAGGCTGCCAAGAGCAGAAGAGCTTGCTTGCTTGTTTTTCCTTTTCCCTGGCGACCAGCTCCCTGGCAGTACTTCCGGACTAAGAGCCATGCTGGGTGCTGTCATTGCCACCCACATTTTAATAGTACAGACCATTGTACAAGGGGACAGACTGCTATCTGGTTAATATGCAAGCCCTTAGACAAAGTCATTATTTTCCTTTAGGAGCAGTAGTCTTTGAAGGGTGACTCCTGCCCTTTTCTTAAGCAATACCTGGTAACCGGTGGGCTTAGTTCAGAAGATGGGGTGGCTTTATTTTTGCTGGAGCCCACAGTTCTGAGCCAGCAGAGCTCCGTGCGCTTGTGGTTGCAGAGCAAAGAGGAACCCGCACATCGCTTCCTATTCCTTCCTTTCAGGTTTGGCTAGGCACATCCGGAAGGCGGCCAGGAAATAGGTGATTACAGCTCTAGGGTTGCTTTCCTATGGCTCTAAAGACTAATTCCCCCTCAGGAAGCTTTGATATATGTCCCTTTGCATTGTTCATGAAAAAATTCATGATCAGCAGTCAACAAAATGTTGTGCCTGAGGAAATGTCTTCATACGGAGCGTAACAGTAGGCACTGTAGGAAGTAAAGAGAAAAAAATGCTTCATACTGAGAGGCCTGAAGCTAAGGGGCAAATATAAAACATAGTGTATTCATTTCTGCTAAAATTTGAGGATGCCTCTGATAAGCCAGATACTGTATTGAGTATTGTCTCAGTTACTTGTTTCTCGTTGCTGAGACAAAATACTCAACATCCAAAATGAAGGAAGGAAAGGTTTATTTAGCTTACAGTTTGTGGAGGTTTCAGTCCATACTCGGCTGGTTCTGAGGCACAGTGGCACAGGGCAGAGGACTACAGTTCATGGCGGCGGTACACAGCAAAGCAACAAGCGCAAGAAGGGAGGGGTGGCAGGAAGCAACCTCTTTCTCTCCCTTACATATACAAACTATCCGCCCTAGGGCGGGTATAGCTCTCACACCCATAATCCCAGCAAACTATCTGCCCTTGGGCAGGTATAGCTCTCACACCCATAATCCCAGCATTGGATCATGGATCAGTCATAAACTCTAAAAGCCCACTCCATAACTGCAGGAGGATTTGGGGGCACATGCAGATACAAACCATAACGAGTGTAATGTATGAATATATTATCTCATTAAATCCAAACCACTCAACAATGCTATAAGATACTAATATCTTCAATTTATATATGGGAAAAGCCCAAGAAAGTCTCAGCAATTTGTCCTATGTCCTCTATAGTTAATAAATAATAGGGACGGAAATTCAGGCCTGTTTAATCCAAAGGCCCTGTCTTTAACTATAGTTTGGCTATGATACCTTCTACAAGTCAAGTAAAGCCATGAATTATAAAAGAGATAACTCTGTAGCCAGGGTCACAGACCAGGGGCCTACTGGCCAGATTCAGCCTGTGGGTGTGTTCTGTTACAGCCAGACAGTCTTGGCACATGCGCAGTTTCTCCTTACTCTTTTACGTGTTGCTAGTTTTAAATTTAGTAGGAAACTCCAGGAAAACATATCCAGATCTATGGTTTCATTTGAAAGTAAGATCTGGAAGCAAAAGCCAGGAGCCCTTTCAGCAGATCTGCTCTTTACTCTGTCAATGCCCTCCACCCTTCGGAACCAACACGAGTGGCCATTTGTCATCCGACATGCTGTCATCTTTCTGCCTGTGGCCCTAGAGGAAAGTGAACCCTCTTGAGTACTCAGGTCACCCACAATTTTTCTTACACCTGTTCTATGTCTTCACCTGTGTTCTCTGCCTGCATTTGGGGGCAGTGGCTGCAATGGTAAGCTAAGCAAGCAAGTGAAAAATTGATTTTATTCTATTTTATTGGAATCATACTCAAAGTGAGAGCAGTTGCTCATCCTGAGAACAATGACCCCACCTTGAAATCTACATCACACCTGGGACTTGTCAGCTGGTGTTGGCCTTTAGGGAGTTGTGGCCCCTGTTTCCTCTGGCTCCCACTCAAGATGCCTCTGTCTCTCCATCTGTTTGGGCAGTGCCAAGCATGCAATTTGCCAAAGATCTGCTCCTTGTGAAGGAGAAGGAAGGCATCCTGCACATTCCTATCATCCGGAGTGGAGACTTGAGCTATGAGTCCTCGGTGAGGTGCTACACGCAGAGCCACACGGCCCGGGTCACAGAGGACTTTGAGGAGAGGAAAAATGCAGACTCTTCGAGAATTATGTTTCTGAAAGGGGAGAAGGTAAGTAGATTCATGGGTGCTGAAAGAGGGGCTCTCTTCTTCCTCATCAGCCCTTACTCGTCCATAGTGAACTAAATTGGTGTGATGGCATGCAGCTGTCGTTCCAACACTCTGGGAGACTGAGGAAGGAGGATGGCCTGGGCAACTTAGTGACTGTCTTACTTTTCTCATCACTGAGACAAAATACGCAACACCCAAAGTCAGGAGAGGAAATGTTCGTTTCACAGTTAGTAGAGGTTTCAGTTCATAGTTGGCTGGCTTCAAGGCAGGGTGGTGTGGTAGAGGGCATTGCACAGGAAAAACTGTTCATGGTAAAGCATAAGACAGCAAAAGCAAGCAAGTGACAAATCCAAGGGACCAGGAACAAGCCTCTTTCTGTCCCTTTTATTTCTGTATAAGCTACTTGTCCTCCACCCTTACGGCAGGTGGCACTCACACCCAGAGCTATGCCAAACCAACCAATCAGTGGACTGATTTAGTAACCGCACACCCTTGAGCCCAGCATTGCAACATGAATCAATCCCAGCATCATATACTCTAGATCCAGCCACCTCTCAAAAGCCCCACCTATGACCACATGAGGCTTTGGGGTAACATCTAGACAGAAGCCACAACAGTGACCTAGTGAGACCCTATCTCAAAATAAGTAAAATAAAACAAAAAAATAAATAAATAAAGGACTAAAGGTGTAGTTCAGTGCAAAGGCCCTGGTTTAAAGTCCCAATACTGCAAAAAAATTAAAAATCAGATTTAAAAAACTCTGAACTTCCTTGGGTTTTCCTTACTAATTGATAATGTTCTTAATAATATCATCTACTCCATTTTGTTGTCTTATCTCCCACTTACAACAAAATACATGGATGGCTGACTGAGCTGAGAAGTTCAGATGATGTGTGATGTTTTTGGAACTTAGCAGAATCTAATGACTGTGGCCTCTTGTTAGTCTAGAACGGTTATAGGTGAACATGTCCCACTGGTGTTCCTTACTGGAGAGGAAGAGGCAGTTCTCTGTGCCTGGACCCCTCTCCCAGGACTCCATGTGTCCTGGTATAGGACCAGAGTGGCAGGTGGGGGGCAGAGTCGAGTCCACAGAGTGGACTCTTGTTCATGTGCATGACAAGTCACACACGAAGGCAGAGGAGCTCCTGAGGACCTCCTCGTCTCTAAATATGGTGGCCTCAGCTCCTAAGCCGGCAGCCTCAGTGCAGGTCAAAGGTGCAGCCTGCACAGAACCCCAGGCCCTACTTTTGAACCTCAGTTTTAGATGATCAGGTCCACTGTACCTGTTGGGTTAAACCATCTCCTCCTCTCTGTCGTACAAGTCTACCCGCCTCACTGTTATTTATCCTTTTTACTTTCACACCCATTCTCTGGCCACATTCCCTGCCCCACCCATCAGATTTGATGTCTAATCCATCTCTTGGTTTGTATTTGTTCTTTAAAAAATGCTTATTATGTTATGTGTATGATCTTTGATAAGAAATGCTATTGTGTTATGCATTTTTCAATTTTTTACCGCTTTCACTCAGTGATATGTTTTAAGTTCTGTGCGTACAAAGGATAGTTAAACTACAATAGTGAACATTTACATTTAAAAATTATTATGGTAAACACATTGACATTGATCCCCCTCAAGATACTCCCCCTCACTTCAAACACACTTATCCCATTGCTCTTTCCACTTTCTGAAGCAGTTCTGAAAGTGTTCTTTCATTAGTGTGTTTTTGAGGTGTGATCAAAACTATGGTGAATGTGGGTGGCAAATGCCATCCAATGGAAAGACAGACCCTAAAAACCTTATGGTGTGTTCCCATCCACCCTATTCACCAGTTCTGGCATTATGTAGCTTCTCTTTCCCAAAGTCAAAACAACCATGCAAGGTAAATGTTTTGAATCAGTTCAGGACATAGAGGCAGCCACAACAGAGCAACTAAAGATACTCACAAAAGAGGACTTTCAGAACTGCTTCAGAAGCAGCAAGAATGACGAGCAGTATGTTTCAAATAAGTGGAGTGCCTCTAGGGGAATTAATGGCAATGTGTCTCTTACTATAATAAATTTTAAAACACATTTTTAATATTCCCAATATTTTTATTCGCCTTACATGACTGTTTCTGGCTGTTGCACACTACTTCATGGTATTTATCTTCTCTATTTCATTCATGTACCCCAAACAACAGACTGTAAAGAGCCCTGGTGATTGCACCAAGAACTCCCTAACCCTCTGTCACCAGAAACAGTGCTCCACCGCTCACCCTCAGACATGTCCAGTTATAGACCTGAGAGAGATATCTTCAAATAAATGTACACCGGGGCAAAACCCATCACTTATCTATTACCTTTAACCATGGTCTTATTTGAACAAGATCCTTCAATTTTGACCCAAATTTATCAAATTTTTTTCCTGTGGTGGGTCTTTCAGAAGCTTCATATTTTGATTTTACCCATCAGACAACACTCAAGATATGTCCTCTGTTATTCTTACTATTAAAACCAATGCTCAGCAAGGCGTGGTGGTGCGCGCCTGTAATCCGAACACTCTGGAGGCTGAGGCAAGAGGGTCACTGTGAGTTCGAGACCAGCCTGGGCTGCAAAGTGAGCCCTCAAGGCCAGCCTGAATTGTATAGCAAGACTCTGTCTCAAAAAGCCAGTAAAAAACAATGCTCAAAAGGAAAGAACAACTGGGATCAAGGAAAGGAGAAAAGAAGAAAGAGAAAAAAATTTTTTAAATTAAAAAAAATATATATATATACACATAAGCACAAGATAGCTAAGATAATTGTACTACTAATCTCTATTAGTTCATTGAAAGGAGCAGTGAGTGCTTATATTGTTTGATCAGTTTTGTACACCTATATCTGGTAATCTGAGCAAGTACTTTGAAGTAACAATATGCAATATAATAACCATTGCTAATTTCCTATCATCTTACTTTGAAATTCTGTATTTTTATTTGTTTTTCTTTTTAAAATAAAAAATATGCTAGTTTTTTTCTTTGGGCCTCTCATGAGTTTTACACATTCGTGACTCATGAAGGCCAGCCTACTTGTATATTTTACTGGGATTTTACTGGTGGCAGGCTGAAATGTGTCTAAAAACCACGTAAGTAGTACAGTCTTTACATTTGTATCTACATGTCTATATTTGTTTTCAGTTCCAAAGAGGATTTTCTTCCTATTAAGAGACAGTTTTTAATTTATCAAAAATAGAAAATACAGCCTAGCAGCCTACATGTTTATGTTACCCACATGAAAATGTATCATTATTCATAAGCACAATTTGGAATCTCCATTTACTTTGGCTTGCTAAGCATGTCTTTGAAGCTTGTCAATTACTAACAGGTCTTTTAAAAAAAAAAAAGAATTTGAAGAGTTACTGCTAAATTCATGCATTCCATAAAGAATTCTTACTGTAGAAAAGATGTAGGAAAAAAGAAGATTCTTCGGGGACTCAAAAATAGGACAGCAAGCTACACATAGATATTCGCTGTGAAGTCTGCTCACCACTTAGACCGACTCAGGAAGCACGAGCGGGGCTTCTTTCTGTAGAGTAGCACAGTGGATTTAAAATGCTGCAACTAGGCTGGTCTGAGGGCGTGCAGGTGCCCTCAGTGCCCATTCAGCAGTTCCCCACTGAAGACTGGAGTGCTCAGCCGGCCACAGAAGACTGGTCTGCAGCCCCCACTGCACAGGCCACCGAGTGGGTGGGAACCACCACAGAGTGGTCTTGAGCTGTTCTGCAGACACTTCAGCAAAATGGAAATGAGGTTGACAGAAAATAA